>CAUYSK010022943.1:0-12954 GCA_963575035.1 Avahi laniger
CGGGATCGGTGAAGGGGACCGTGTGCCCCACCCAGCTCCACGCCAGCCACGCTCTTTGAAGACAGTGGTCTGAGCGTTGAAACCTCCTTGTACTATACGCCAAAGGCGTACTTTGCTTACAGTAACTTAATGACCTGAGCAAGGGTTAACAACCTTTGTCACGCCTTGGCACGCATAGCAGGGCAATATTTGCACAGCACATGGAAGTAACAGATTGGGCGACTGGCTGCCCTGACGGCTGAGGAGTTCAATGTCTACACACATACCTGGAACCTCTTCTTGGTGCATGTTGGGAAGCCTCACTTAAAGAATTATCCTGTTTCCAAAGAACATAACTCACTCACAGGAAGGGAAAGAACTAGTCGAGATGTCTTATATGTGTACTAGAAAGTTCTCCATAATCTGGGAACATTATTTGAAATACCAGCAGGGTTTCCTTAGGCTTTGAGATTAACAACACCACAAAAGGCATGAAGTGTAAGAATAGCTAATGATTTTTGAATTTTCATTAATATAGCACGTACTGTTTTAAGTTTTATTCATGAATTTCAGGGAAGAACTCAGCCTCATAAGAGTTGGGATCAAATCCAGACCTATTTTTGTTCAACCTGTGAATTAAAAATGGTTCTTATATTTTCTAAAAGCTGTTAAAGAAAAAAATACACAAAGAAGAGTATACAATAGAGATTATATGTGACCTCAAAGCTTAAAATATTTACTGTTTGGTCCTTTATTAAAAAAAAATTTGCCAGCTCCTGTCACAGAGAATGGCAAGGAGTGACAAGACTTCAGAAAAGATCCAAATGTCATGAATGCCCAAGCAGGAAGGCTGGCTTGCCACAACTCCATAGATTGCATAAGTAGAGAGTGAGAATGCACGGATCAGAGCAAGACAGCTTTCATGTACGGCACAGAAAGCATAGGAGCATCACATTTAGTGGCTGGTTCCTCTGCCACTAAATGCCGTGCAACTCGGAGAGCCCAGGTAATGGCTTCTGCAGGCAGTCGTGCTGCAGCTGAGCGATCTGGGGCTGGGGGCTGAGCACCTTTTACAGCAAGTAGTGAGCAAGCCAGGCTCCTTCCCCTGGGGAGTTAGGAGTCATATGGGAGTCCCTCTGTGTCCCCACGACTTACTTAATTGGCTACGGAACTACAGAAATAGCTCAGCGTCACAGGACGGTTGGGTCTTGCAGTTTGGCACACTCAGCAGGAATGGGTACTGATGCTCGGGCCCATGGCAGACTGCCTCTCTCAACAGTGGGCTGTCCATTTTATCCTTCCCGAAATCCTGTGAAGGTGACACTACTATTTTCCCATTTTACCGTTGAAGAAACCGAGGCTCAGAGAAAGGAAAGTAGCCAAGTAACTTGCTTAATGTCATAGCAACTTGCCCAAGGTCAAAAGAAAGTTGCCCAAGATTGCATCGCTACTGGATGGTGGGCAGGGACTTAAGCCTGATCTGTCTGAACACAGAGCTCAATACACAGCTGCCTCTTTTCATTCAGCAGGAAGCCAAGAACCACGTGGACTAGACTTAAATCACGTACCTAAGAAAATAATTCATTGTTTTGCTTTCTTCCTTTAATAACAATAATGCTGAGAGATGGCATTTTGACAATGCATAGGTGCGTAATAATCCATTTTTTAGATTTATAGATGTTTAGATGCTAGCAAAAGCTTGCCAGAAACGTTCCTGGTAAAAAATGGATTTGGCTAGATTTTACCTTTCCCAGTTATTTGGAAAAATTTTCTTTGCAGTCTGAAAGGCAAAACAGATTTAATTATCTTTCTCTAGCTAATGTTTGAACTGCCTAATTATACTAAAAACATTAACTTCAGATATTACAAATAGCAGCTCACAATAAACTCTTTCCTCATGATTTAACAAGCCCCATCAATTAAATGAAGTCCCAGACATTTTCCTCCAAACCTTTTGCATTATTCTCTGTACATTTCTGCAAACAAGTAACTGATTTGTGTGGATAGTACAGAAGCAGGTGCAGAGACGCGCTGTGCATGTGTGTCTGTGTGTGAAAAACTAGCTCGAACAGCAGAAGAGGTTGCTGGAAACAGGAATGTGAGTGTATACACACGAAGCTCAGTGCAATGCGAGGCCTAACACGAGAGGGTGGATGTTAAAGGGGCAGGGCTATTGTACAGGACTTTGGGGTTGCCGGTAACTGAAACCTCTGAAACTATGTAAGCAAAGGAGGAAGAATTTAATGAAAGACATTGGTCTCCCTCATAGTATCCATGGACAGAAAGGTCAGGAAAGTCTCAGGCAAGACCAGGAAATTGCTCGCTAAGGAAGCCAGCCAGCTCTGTTCTCTGGGATCACGAGACCCCTTGTGCCTGCTCTGCTGGTCCAGGGCAGTAGTATGATGTCGTGGTTAACAAGCCGGGCTCTGGAGCCAGACTGCTGGCTTCACATCTCTGTTGCGCCACTTCCATTAATCTCTCTTTGCCTCCGTTTCCTTGCAGTAAGCACTTGAGTTTAATTGAGTTCTGTGAGAATTAAATGAGATAGGACCTAACAGATACTAAATGCTCGATAGTATTTGTGCTTCTCTTTCATATTTGCTTCATTCTTTTCCATCTGCAAGTTGGCTTCCCCTTCTTAATGCACACGGGAGATGTCTTCCCAATTCAAGCATCAATCCTGACAGAGTGCCTAGTGTCTCAGTCCCAAATACAAGTTTGTGGATAAAGGAATCTGATTGGTCCAGCTTGGGTAAGGTGTCTACTCCTAGTCTAGTCAGCTGTGGTTGGAGGAAGGGTGACAGTGTTCAGGTGTGACCACAGGGGTCCCTTCCTTTGTTAGTTGGGAGCATGAGAAGAGACGTAGCACTTTCATGATATATTTGAGTTCATTACAGATATTAATAGTTATAAATGAAAGATATTAAATGTTCTACTGTTTATCATAAATAGCAGTTATATTAAGGAAAGGTGTTTGTAAATTAAACCCTATTTTAAGTGGTATCTAAGAAGATCATGAAATAAAATCATTTATAAAGACTCCTTTCAAATTTGAAATAATACACTGAATTTTTGCTTTGTATATTAAAAATTAAAATATTTGAGGTGTTATTAAGACAGGTTATGTCAAGGTCAAGAGATGAAATTGTGAACTTTAAAATTTTGTCACTCAATTGGCTTGCTCACCTATTAAAGAAACTAAACTTTCCAGATTCTGTGTTGTTTATGGTATTTTCTTACGACTGACCAATACGGACAGAATTCTGTTCTGCTCTGAAAGGGATCAAAGTGAAATATAAAGAAGAAAGGCAGCACCTACTTCCTCTGGGGATATTAAATGATCTTAGTCTTCTTTTCAATTATTCAAGACATAAACAGATCATCAGTATCCTTCTGAATCTTGTTTGATGGTGTTAGTTCATTAATTCAGAAAATAGTCCCTTTCTGTCCAATTCAGCATTTACTGTGTCATGAGAGGCCCTAGGCTAGGTTCTGGGAGCGAAGTCAGGAGGAGTAATATGTGGTCTGTTCCACTGGGAACCTCATTATGGGAGAGATGGCTGTGTGTACAGTGGGCACATTTACACACCTGTGGGAGAGATGGCCATGCGTATAGTAGACACATTTACACAATGTTGGGAGAGATACCAGGTATGAAGTGTACATATTTATATTACTGTGTAAATATGGGAGAGTTGGCCACTGGGGAGAGATAAGAGAAGTGTGGGAGAGATGACCATAACGCAATAAACTTGGTAGCATGGAACCTTGCGCTTCATGGGTGCTCAGTTCTTATTGAGCGAATCAACTAATTGGTGCATCAAGGCAGGATGGAGAAAGTACTGTTGGACAAGTACAAAACGTTATGAAAGTATAAAGAGAAAGAGTTATTCATTAAATAAATACTTGTTGTGTTCCTACTGTATGCCAGGCACTGTTTTAAGCATATGCACATGGCTGTTACTTCTGGTTAGAAACTTCAGGGAAATGACATGAAGGAACTGGCATGTGCACTAGACTTTAAAGTTCAGATTATAGATTTGAACGGGCACAAATGGGCCAAAGAGAATTTCATGAGAAACTAAAAGCTCAGGTTGGCTGGAGACGGCAGGTGTGGGGTGAGGCACAATGGCTAGGATTACAAAGGTGGTATAAGCCAAAGTCACTGAAGAAAGGGCCTTCAGTTCTGGAGGATCAGGCCTTAGTTTTGCAGACAGTGAGGAGCTATTGAAACTCTTGAAGTCCTGAATGTAGGTCATCTTTGAGAAGGCTGAGGACAAAGCAGATCACCAAAATGGGTAGGGATTTCTCCCCACCAGCAACCAAACGGTTCTTTCCTTTAGCAGATTTTCTAGTGGATGCCAGCTGGATGTTCTCTAATTTGATTCAATTTCGACACTACCTGGAGACAGTGTCAGATTCCACAGGTTAAGGGCTCAGTCCTACAAGACTGCCCCCTACTTCAGATGCCACTCACAAGAAGGAGGTTGCAACCTAGGCTTCTTACCCACCAGTTATAGATCAGGGGTCCCATGTCCCCCTCCTCAAATTTGACTAATTCGCTAGAGTGCTCACAGAACTCAGGGAAACACTTACGTACTCTTACCAGTTTATGATTAAGGCTGTTACAAAGGACACGATGAACAGCCAGATGGGGAGACGGATAGGACAAGGTATGTGGGAAAGGGCATGGAGCTTCCACGCCCTCTTGGAGCCACCCTCCAAGAACCTGCACGTGTTCAACTATCTGGAAGCTCCCCAACCCCTGGTCCTTTTAAGTTTTTTTGGAGGATTCATTAAATAGGTATGATTGATTAAATCACTGACCATTGGTAATCGACTCGACTTTCAGCCCATCTCCCCTGCCCAGAGGTTGTGGGGTGGGGCTGAAAGTCCCAAACTTCCAATCCTACCTCGGTCATTCAGTGACCAGCCCCCATCCTAACTGCTCGCTAGTCACACCCCCAGTCGTCTCATTAGACAGTCTTATCACTCCAGAGATCACCAGGGTTTTAGAGGCTGTATGTCAGGAAATGGGATAAAGACAAAATATATATTTCATGATATCACACGGGGATTCACCTGGCAATGCTGTGTAGATTGGACTGGTGATGTTAGTGGTGGCAGCATCAGGGATGAGGCTTTGCAGCAAGGGAGTAATAATAGAAATGTAAAGAAAAAGATGAATACAAGGAACATTGGAAGGTTAGAATCTATAACATATGGAAGACATCATGTATGTAAAACTGCTGAAACTAGAAAACACATCAGGTGATAGATAGTAAGAGACCAAGGTGTCAAAGATAACTCCTGTGCTTCAAATTTACCTGATTCAGAGGTTGAAGGCACACTAATGAAAATAGGAACCACAGGGAGAGGATCAGGTTGTTAGGGAAGATGAATTTTGGATGTACTGGACTTGAAGTGAGAGCCCAGTATCCACATGGAAATGTGGAGCATGTCCAGTGCACGGGGTTTTTCATCCAAACAAGCAGGGCCTGGAAGCAACAGCAATAGGTTCTTAAAGGAGTGACTTTCACCCATTAGATAGCAATTTCGTTGATACCTTCATCTGCAAAACCAGTATTTACAGCTGGAAGGAGGAAGAGTTTTGCAGCTGCAGTATAAATAGGGATTAGTGAGCTTCTCCAGAAAACTGTTGGCCTCAGCACAACATGGAGCTGGCCAGAGATGAAACTCACATATGCAGGAACAGTATCAGAATAGCAAATGGACTTCAGGCTCTGTCCATGATCCAAGAGACAGGGACTTAGGGCCATCCAGGGAAAGTCTTGGAAAGTCACAGGTTACTACTGGCTGAGCTGGGAAGACATTGAGAATCCCAAAAGAGTTGGAAGTTAGGATGAGAAAGTAAGGAGTTGGCCAAAATAATGGGTGTCAACCAAGCATAGAAAATTAGGATAATCGGACTAACTTTGCCAGATGGCAAAATTTTTTGCCTGAGTTCGCCTTTAAAATAGTCCATTTGGCATATAAATGCCAATTTGAGGCCCTGTTGTAAACTTGCCAGTCACTATTTGACAAAGGTAATAGCTGAAGCCATCAGATTGGGTGACATTGTGAAGAGAAGCTCCTATATTTACAAAGTGGGAAAAGGAGCTAAATGTGGAGAATACAGAGATAAAAGAAGGACCAAAGGATGCACTATTTTGGAAGTAAAGGGAATAGATTTCACAGTCAACCCTTCTATGAGACCAAATAGTTTTATATATATATATATATATATATATATATATTTTTACCATGCGCATAGTATCATGGCAAGTGTAAGTCTAGAAGAAGTCAAATAACATGGGTTCTGCCCTCCAGTATCATTTTTCATGGGCATAAGGCATATATAAAAAGTTTTGGGGGTAAATTGTGTTATAGATTATTAAGCAAATGGAACAGATTTCCATTTCTGAACATTATGGAGTAACAGAGACCAGACTTAACTTCTAACAAGTAAACAACTAAACAAAAAACAGACAAAATATATGAGTGTATCGTTTTTTGACATTGGACAATAGGCAATAATATCTAAAAGAAGGGAAACAAAGTGAGCCCTGCGATTGCCTCAGTTTAATATCTAGACAGAATTTGCAGGCGAGGGTGCGGGGAAGAGGAACTAGGCAGAGCCAGACGGTCTTCCTGAGTTGAGAGGAAGTGTTGAGAATTTTAAGGGCAGACAAAGCAGCTAGAATCCCAAGGCAGAGTAACATAGATGCACAGAGAGAGAGCTTCAGAACCTGAAGAGGACCCCTTTCAAGTCTGAAGCTGAGTACTCATCCATGCATGCTTGCATGGAGACTTCCTGAAGTTGAGGAAGGAATCACCATGAAGGACTTGGCAGAACAACTCCTGACACTCATTCAGGACTTTGTAAATAATTCATGTTCCCAGAAGCCAGAGGAGAGAAACCTCAGAATACGTGGGGCATCAGGCTAACTACCAGAAGGGTGTTGCCTAAGTAGAGAGGACAAATTAATGAAGGCTGCTGTGGTCCTCTGCTAACAAAGCTTAAATCCAAGCTGAGAGGGTCAGAATGTTTCCAAGTAACTTAAGCATGTCCCAGAACAAAGTTCAAAAACAGCTAAAGTAATGCAAAAACAGAAAAAAAGAAAATCATATCCAACAGCATGTCACAATGTCTATCACTTAATCAAAAATTAGCAGGCATGTAAAAAAGCAATAAAATATGACCCCTAATGAGGAGAAAAATCAATCAATAGATCCTATCCAGAAATAATGCAGATGATAGAATTAGTAGAAAAGAATATTTTAAAATAACTGTGATAAATATACACCATGAGTTCAAGAAGACAGAGGAAAGCATGAGCATGTTAAGGAGAGATGGGGAAGAGTTTTTAAAGAGCCAAATCAAACCTCTAGAGAAGAAAATTACAGTGTTGAATATGAAAAGTACACTGGATGGGACTAACAGAATTTAGATATAAAAGTTAGTAAATTTGAAGACAAAGCAATAGAAATGTTTCAAAATAAAAGAGAAAAAAAAACCAAAGTAAATAAACCAACAGAGCAGCAATGAGTTGTACAACTTCAAGTGGCCTAATACACCTGTCCTTGAAGGAAAGGGGGCTATAGAAAATATATTTGGAGACATAATAGCTGAAATTTCTCAAAATTTGATGAAAATGATAAATTTAGAAATCCAAGAAGCTCAACAAAGCCAAATAAAAGCAACAAAGAAAACTGCATCAAGGCACATCTTAATCAAGTTGTTTAAGACTAATGAAAAAAAAGAAAGTCTTTAAAGCAGCCAGAGAGGGAGGAAAAACAGAATTAGTAGACAGCAACAAAGATAACAGCAAACTTCTCATTAAAAACAATGCAAGTGAGAAGAAAGGCAATGAAGCAAAAGCTTTAAAGAACCGAAAGAAAACAAATATTCAATTTTGAATTCTATACCCAGCAAAAATATCTCTTAAAAAACAGAAGCAAAGTCGAGTCGTCTTCAGACATACAAAAACTCAAAGAATGCAATGTCAGCAGGCAAGCAATGAAAGAAAGCTTTCAGGCAGAAGGAAAATAACACCATATGGAAATCTGGATCTAAACGAAGGAATGAAGTACTTTAGAAATTGTCTTTTTAAAACAAAAATATAATAGTGTGTTGTGAGCTTTGTAGCATATATACAAAACAAAACAGAGTAGCGGACAGCTTCTAAATAGCTCCCACTGACCCCCGGTTCCTGGTGTAATCCCCTTCCCTTGTATGTGGGATAGACCAGAGACTTACTTCTGATGAACAGAGTGATAAGATGTCACTTCTAAGATTAGGTTATAAAGTATTGTGACTTCCATCTTGTGCACACTCTTTGTTCTTCTTGCTTGCTCACTTGGCTGAAGCAACCTGCCATTCTGTGTGCTGCGCTATGGGGAAGTCCATGTGGCGAGAACTAAGGGCAGCCTCTGGCCAGCAGCCATCAGGAAACTGAGGTCTTCAGTCCAAAAGCTCACCAGGACCTTTTGAATTCTGCCAACCACCGTGTGAATGGGCGCAGAGGCAGTTCCTTCCCCAGTTGAGCCTTGAGGTGACTGAAGCCTTGGCCAACGCCTTGTTTGCAGCTTTATGGGAAACCCCAGGAGAGGACCCAGCTAAACTACACCCAAATTCCCAACCCATAGAAACTCTGAAATAATAAATGCTGTTTTAAGCTACTGAGATTTGGGGTCATTTGTTACGCAGCAATATATAACTCATATACCAGCTGAGGGGAAGTAAAATAAGATTAGAGAAGAGTAAATATGACCAGGTTAAGGAAGTGTTTCAAATGTTAGATTAAGGATTTTGGACTTAATTGGGAAGCTTATATGATCTGAAAGCCGTCTTGAAGATTAATCTAGAAGTCACATGCAGAGTAGAATTAGGCAGAGGAAAAATAAGGCGGGAAGGCTATTTAAAATGCCATCATGGGGTAGATGGAGTAAAATGTGATGAGATTGTGAATAAAGGAAATGGCAGTACCATCCAAGTATATTTAGCAATAATAATTACTATTTATTGAGTGTTTCTTATGTGCCTGGCACTGTCCTTGGTGTTTGCATTTCCTAACTATCCATTCACTATGTATTTACTCTGGAATGTGTACTGTCCATATTATTATACCTGTTCTACAGTTGAGAAACTAAGGCACCAAGAGAGAGCTAATAAGGAGCTGAGTCAGGGTTTGAGCGGGACAGTCTGGCCCGAGTTCCCTGTGTGCTCTGCAGCCCCTCATGCATTAATTCCTCTGTAGGGGTCCTGTGACAGGCACTCAGAGTGCTGTTAAAGAAGGAGCCAAGTTCAAGAGAGATCCTGAGTGCATTCGCTTCTCTCCATGGGCACTCTGTCGGTCCAGGGAGTGTCTTCTCTCTACAGCAGCCCCTGGCCGCTCACCTCGTCTCCAGACCGGCCTCCCTCCAGTCAATCCTCCACCCCCACCGAGGGATCTCCCACTCACTCTGCATCAAGCTGACCACATCACCCCTCGGTTCAAAATCACTGGGATGAAGTTCAGAGCCCATCTGTGTCTCATAAGGCACTATATGATCTGGTCTAGGGTGATGTCTTTAGCCCTGTCTCTCACCCCTCTTCATTTTGCATTCCGGGTTCCAGACATAAGATTTGATGCTCTCTCATGTCTGGGATTTGGGACATGTTCTTGGAATTGGAAATGCTGTTCTCTCTTCTGTCCACCCCGCTGTTCTTCGCAGACTGACTCCTACTCATCCTCCACATCGATCCGAGAGGTCACTCCCTTCAGAAAGTCTACTCTAGCACCCTGACCCCCATCTGCCTGAAGCCTCCCTCCAGTGTGCTTGGACAGTCCCCTGTGCCGTCACTGACTGCGCTCACTCCAACCTCATGCTCAACACTTGGCTTACTCCACTCGGGACAGTGACTCGGTTTATTACTTTATTCCCAGCACTCAGCATGGAACCTAGTACCTGGTGGGCTCTAAATAATTCTTTTAATTGAAAAATAAGCAGGATGGAGTTTGACAGAATATAGAAAACAAAAATGAGAAAGAAATCAAACTTTTTTCAAATACATTAAACTTGACTAGTACTGTTGGCTGATCAGGGGGCAGTTAGGAAAATTGTTTTGGAGGTTGGTGGCAGGGAGTTGCTTAGTGTAGCTTGACCTGTCGAATTTGGTGATAAAATGTCATCCAAGAAGATGTGCACTGTGTGCAGCTGGAAGTTGGGATCTGGGATCATTTGATAATGAGGCTGGGGATTCAGACTTGCTAATTCCTGAAGATTTTACCACTTTTAGAGAATTTTGCTTTCTTCCCTTTGTTTGGTAGTTTGTTTGTTTGTTTGTTTGTTTTTACCTAAATTAACTGTTGTTTTATTACAGTGAAACAAATCAAAGTTATTACCAGACATACTTCTTTCTAGCTTGTGTGTACAATTATATGTAGAAACAAGAATTAATTTTCTTTGCCTCTTTCAGAAAGTTTGCTTGTAGTTTTTACATGGTGCTGTTGCTTGCTTAGACAGTGGGTTACAGAGAGACGAGCAAAGCTGAAATGCTTTTGAGTCAATTACACAGCAAATAGAAATGCTACTCCCGGTTTTTCAAAGAATAGGATTGGCTTTCCTATACATCATTATTTGATAAGGATTTAGTAAAAGGTAGATTTTTCTGGCTCAAGACTTGAATGGAATTACAGCCCCATGGCCATACCAAGCCAAAGTGCTTGTGCTTCAGCCTGTAGAGACCTAACAGTTACCAAGTGCTTGTAGGGTGAGAGGTGAATCTGTCATGTTAAAAGCAGCCTCTGAGCTAGAGAGAAGGTATATCAGTAATCTGGCTGTCAGATAGTCCCTGCCCAAGGACGTGTGACCGTCTATCCTATGACCTAAAGAATGACCTACTCATTTTCACCCTGTAGCTTTACGAGGAATTTGTGTGTTTGCTGGGCAGGAAAGCTTCCTTTACTCTGTGGCTCACTTAGAAGGGCGTGTGTGTGTGTGTGTCTGTGTGTGTGTGTGTGTGTGTGTATGTGTATGTAGGATATTTCACCCCACTGCAAACAAAGTACTTCCCTTAGTAGATTTCATGTCTATAGGAATAGAATCCTCCTTCAAAAAGAACCTGAGAGAATACTGGAATAGCCAGACCTATCTAAGCCCAAACCCCAGCTTCGCCTCTTACAAGCTGTGTGATTTTGGATTAGAACTTGGATAAGAGGGAGGGTGATGATAGAAGTAAGAGAAGCCCGAGGAGCTGGTTTGATGAGGAAAGGTAAGTCAGATGTTAGACTTACCGACTTTGAGTGTAAAGCCCAGAAGGCGTCAGGACATACAGGACTAGAATGCTACGGAGAACCCAAGGCTGCACAGAAGGTCTGGGACTCACCTTCGTAATGAAGTCACGTGGTAGAGCTCTCTCTGCCTTGGATTAAGCACGTGTATATTCAGGGTGTCACTGTATAATCCCAACATTGCCAGAGGGAACATAGGAACATATTAAAGAACTGGTTTACAAGGTTTAAAATGGGTAGAGGGATTTTTTGAATATTTTTTTCCTAAGCAGCGACACTTTTATAAATTAATTCTAAATAAGTATACCAAAAGCAATATTATTCTTTGAGTTGCATTACCAACAGGGCCAATTTTTATACAGCTTCTGCAGTTCGCCCGAGTTAGCTCATGTCGCCAGATTCTGCCCTTCCAGATTGATGTGTTTAATAGCATCTGTCAGCAATGGCTTCAGAGCAGCATTTTAATAGTTCCCAAAGATTTTCATCCGAATGTGCTGTGTTCCAATAACAGTGCAGTGACACCTCCCCAGTTGGCGTTGCAGACACTTTCTTTAGCAGAGGGGCCCTGCTGCAGGCACTGGAGAGCTACCGAGGGGGGCAGCATTTGGACGCTTGTTAACAAATGAAACACTGAAGATGATGTTTGCCTGGCTGTGTGTACCCAAGTAGTGATTTGTGTTATTTTCAGCAGAGATGCAAACTCTGTGAGTGAAGAGAACAAGCTGCTTCTTTCTGAAGTAGTGAATGTGTTAGGTAACAAAAGCATAAGAGAGTCCAGATTTTTAGGCAAATTAAAAATCTGAAAGCTTCTTACACAAGAGACAAATTGGGAAGGTAATTAATCACTTGAAATGAGGATTTGCCATGGAGTTTCTTCAAACAGCCAATTCCCCTTGTCTTTTAAAGTGTTTGATTAAAATTCATTACCCGCAATATCTCCTCCATAAAGCACGGTTCTCCATATTGATTTCAACTGATTTAGTTCATTATGAGGAACATTTTTGCAGAAAGATTCAATCCTACAAAATTAATAGGTTACCATAGTGACACTGAAACTGGAAATAATATTTGTCTCACCTTAGCCTTATGCTATCTGTATCTCTGTGTGAGCTAGAGGCACGCGCGTGTCACCTCCCAGTGACCGAGTTCCCCTTCCCCAGCCCTCCTTCTTCCTTCAGGAAAAGAATAGACGCAAGGTTCCTACTCCCCTAGGATTACCTGCCTGTCTTTGACGACACAGCAGGACTTGGAAGACATTCCATGAGAAAGCAAAGCACACAGTCCTCTCCTGGGGTCTCTGGTGATGAGTGGGGTCCGGCTGAGCAGTGCGGTTCCATTGACATCCTCCACCCAACCCCGATTTTGAAAATGGCCCTTCTCAGCAGAGATGCCAAGTACCGCACTGAGAGTCCCTGACGGGAAAGAGGGTTAATAATCAGAGGAACTGGGTCTCCAAGAGGAGAAGCAGTTTATCCAAAGAACTATGAGCTGGAGACCCACAAAGTCAGATAGAGACTTC
This sequence comes from Avahi laniger, assembly GCA_963575035.1. Classification (NCBI taxonomy): domain Eukaryota; kingdom Metazoa; phylum Chordata; class Mammalia; order Primates; family Indriidae; genus Avahi; species Avahi laniger. The sequence continues at coordinate 12,775 of CAUYSK010022943.1, forward strand.
AGAGCTTCAAGTTCGGCCTCGGCACTTCCAGCCTCGAACACGCAAGTGAGCCCCAAACTTCATTTTCATTTGGATGTCTACAGAGCACAGTGATCTTCAGGTTCTAGGAACTACATCCCGACTCTAAGTTTTAAAACCTGCTGCTTCGAAGACAGTTTAAGAGGCAGAAAGAGAGGCGAA
>CAUYSK010022944.1:0-44146 GCA_963575035.1 Avahi laniger
GTTACTATAATCTTGTTGTGTTGCTTGAATTCTGGTAAATTGATGTCTCCCAATTTGTTTTTGTTTGTTTGTTTGTTTGTTTGTTTTTGCTTAAGTTTGCTTTAGCTATATGGGGTCTTCTCTGGCTCCATATGAAGCATATAATCATTTTTTCTAGATCTACAAAAAAATGATATTGGTATTTTAATAGGGTTTGCATTGAATCTGTAGATCACTTTGGATAGTATAGCCATTTTAACGATGTTGATTCTGCTGAGTCAAATTTGAATTATTTACTAGGAAATTCCAATGTAAAATAGGGCAACTCTACTCAGAGCAAGGCTCTCCTGGTATACATAGAAGCTGTAGAGGCACTGCCTTCACCATGTTCTCTCACCAGACCTACCAAGCTGGGGCTTAAATTGGGTGTATACCCAGCTGAAGTTTGGCTATGAGTCCTGTTGTCCTAGTATAGGAAGATCCAGTAAAGGAAGATTTATTCGATTGGATTTTGCTGCTTCTCTTATAGTTTTATACTCATTGTACTCCAGACATATTGAAATAAGCCATATTTTTTCTTTTTGTACCAGATATATTGGCTTTAGGGAAAAAACCCTAACATTTTCAGCAGTTACAGGATCTTGCAGATCCTGAAGGGCAGTGGATATTTTGTTTCAGCTGGATCAAGCCCTAAAAGAGGATTGGAACAGATGTTTGAATTTGGTTAAATGCTTTCAATATTTATTACTTAGGTGACCTAGTTTAGCAGCAATTGTAATAGAAAAAAACAAGGCCATTTGGGAAAAACAGAGTTTATTGCATTCACCTTAAAAATTGAAAGAATTTTCCCTTTTTATTTATTTAGCTCGAATGTGGGGAAAAAAGTAAAACCCTGAGAGAGTCTCTTCCTACTTTGAACAGATATCTACATCTATATTACATTAAAAAAAAATATCATCCCACATGAAATATTTTTTGGTGTGACTGGGGAGCAGTTTTGGAACTACAGTTCTCAATGTGGTGGTTTAACTCTGGAAGCTGGGGAGGTATGGACGCCGTTTCCTGGAGCCCTGCGCCTTCCAGATGAGGAGACGGGGACTGGGGGACTTTGGTAACGTTTGAGTCAGGGCTGCCAGAGATTCAGTGGCAGGGGCAGACGTGTGATGTGAATTTCCCAGATCCTCCTCAGTACTGTTTATCCCGCCTCCATCTGGAGCACGTGTGCCTCACGGATACCCTGTCCGGCAGGAGAGGGTGCTTGCATTCTCTGTTCGTCCTTGAGTCTCTGGATGCCTGTGATAGTGCTCAGTGCGAGGGACATGCTGGCTAGTAAGAGGGAAAACCGTGAAAGAACAATTTCTCTGACATGTTCCCACTGCCTTTTCCATTCTTCCGGACTTACAGCTAGTGAGGGGGAATTGTATAAAGATAGCGTCCAAAACCGAAATCCATGAATGCCTCTTCCTGCTCCCATTACGGTCTGAGATGGAGGGCTGACGAACACTGCCATGGAAATGCAGTAGCTGCAGCAGTGCATGGAGAATGAGCAAAGTTAGGTATAAAAGGCTTCCCAGGCACGTGGACAGAGGTTATTTGCCACGGCTGGCAAACCAGACCTCAATCCCTCACAGTGCTGTAAGAAGAGGATTGGCGGAGAACGTGACATCTGACGGTTACAGAGGCTGGGATCTGACGACGCGGTTCCAGGCATGGCTGACACAGTCAAGAGCTCTAGAATGCAGCAGGAAAAAAAACATTGACGTGCAAAGCGGGATAGAACCATACAGATAGTTACTCCTCTAGAACTGGCGTCGCAGATGAACAATTGGCTAAATAGGGATAAAAACATATTTGAAATTGGCTGAGAGGAACAAGTCTTACACTGTATCAACCAGAAATGTGGAGGATGGGGGCAGGGAGGTAGGAAACCTGCCTTCCTCCTTGTTCTCTGCGGTGCTGGTTTCCTTTTTTTGTTTGTTTGTTTGTTTTTTTTAAAGGAATTTAGGGTCTAATTGCTTTTTTCTGAGTAAGGTTTTTTTTTTTTTATTTTGGTGAAGTATATATGTTAATAATGTAAACTTTGCCATTTTAACCATTTTAAATGTACAATTTTCTGGCATTAGCTATATTCACACAGTTGTGCAACCATCACCACCATCTGTTTTCAGAACTTCTTCGTCACCCCAAAAATGAACTCTACCTATTAAACAATAACCCCTATTCCTCTTCCCCTAATCCCTGGACATAACTTCTATTCTATTTTCTGTCTCGTAAGTTTGCCTGTTCTAGGGCCCTCATATAAGTAGAATCATACAATATTTGTCATTTTTTGTCTCTTTCATTTAGCATAGTGTTTTCAGGGTTCATCCTTGTTATAGCATGTATCAGAATTTCATTCTTTTTTATGATTCCACGATATACCATCGCGTGTACATAATCTATTTTGTTTATCCATTCATTTGTCCAAGAACATTTGGGTTGTTTCCACCTTTCGGCTATTATGAATAATGCTGCAGTGAACATAGGAGTGTAAGTTATGTTTGAGTCCCTGTTTTCAGTACCCAGGAGTGGAATTGCTGAATCAAATGGTAATTTGGTGGTTAGCTTTTTGAGGAGCTGCAAAACTATTTCCACAGTGGTTTGGTGCCAGGTTCCTTGACTCTTGTACAGACTTGTGGGTACAACAGTATGAACAACTGACCCTAGGGTTGCTGCACTTATTATTTATAAATAACTTCAAAAATTTTCCTAAATAACGCTTTTATTTAATAAAACCTTTAAAAATAAGCTTTGCGTTTTTCTCAACTGTACATTCAGGCAGTCTTTGAATATGAACTCTAATATTATCAGAGGGGTGAAATTCTGTGTTTGTTTTGTCCTTATTGGAGGAGTAAGAGAAAGAATCCAATACCCTTGTGTGTGTCTTGGGTATTGTACTACGTATTTTCACACTTAGAAAAAATATCACATTTCCTGATTGTTTTCACATAACTTTGTGAGGTGATGTGATTACCCTTATATTGCAATGAGGAAATTAGGTAACTCTCCCCTTCTTTCCCACCGTAAGTGGTAGAGCTCGGATTTGGTTCCGGTCTTAGGATCAGTTCAAAAGTCTTGCAGTTGGCATTTCCACAGTAGGCCAGGAGCCTTAATTATTTGTTAAACTGTTTACATTTTGGAATTTTTTTGGTGGGGGGATTGTATTAGTTAGGTTTTCTCTGGCACCTCCCAGTTTAGATAAATAGGAGATGGCTGTAATTCCTTTCTAATTTGGGTTTAGGGAGGCTGTCAATGTGGCAGCTCATTTTTGACAAAGTCAGGACTTTAGTTATTAACAATATTTCCTTCAATGGTTACTTGTTAAATAACCTATTCAGTTCAAGGTTTTTAGTCTTTTATGTTTTTCTGAGCTTTTGAGTACAGTTACCTCATCCTCTGCAAATAGGTTATCTCCTTTGTTAGCATGTAGCTTTCATGATTAAAAATGGAAGAGAAGAGGGTGTGCCTTGTGTCTAGGCCACGTGAAGTTAGGGTCACCTCTCTGGCCTAATGGGGCTTCCAAAAGACACTTTAGGAGGTTCTGCAGTTTTGACCTTTCTTCTCTAGAGTCTAAATTTTTGTGTGCCTGGCCCCATCATTTCTGTAGTCCTGTCAGGGGCCATTGGCTCTTTATTCCTATATCAGTTTTAATTGTTTGGTGATAGTAGCCCATGTTCAGAACAGGATTTGTCAACCTTGGTACTATTGACATTTGGGCCAGATACTTTTTTTGTGGGGGGCTACCTGTGCATTAGGGATAGTTAGTAGTGACCCTGTCTACTTACCCACTAAATTGCCCATACGCCATCTCCAAATCTTCACACTTAAAAATGTCTCCAGACATTGCCAAATGTCCCTGAGGGGCAGATCCACCCCCTAGTTAAGAACCACTGGTAAAGGAAAATTGGTTCCACACCTACTTGGTTGTGTTGACCATGCTCATCACCACTGTTAACGTTGCCTTATTTTCTATATTTTTCCCTCGAATAGCTACTTTCTTTCATTTTAATTTCTCAGTTCCTTTTGTCTCCTTCATTTACGTCTAAGACAGAATTTCGATTGGTCTGTCTCCTACATTTATATTTTCAAAGTAATCTTTTCTTTCCTCCTGTTCTCCTGGCTTCGATTTGCTTGTTTCATCTTACTTTTGCTGTGTTTGTTCTGCCATTCTCCAGCTCTCCCTTACTCTTTCACTGGCAGTCTGTATGTGCTTTCCTTTCGTCTGTTCATCAGCAGCCTTTTATGTCCCCATTCTTTTCTGGTCTGAGAGATAATTCCTATGAGTGGGGTCACTGACCACAAGTACTAGTCTCTCTTTACGTGTGTGTATTACGCTGCCATGAGGCATAAGGGTTTACTTTTTCCTTGTCATTCCCTGTGTGCACATTGTCCTTGAACACTGTCCATGGGGAAGAGGATTCCTCCATCAAATCACAGCTGACATTTTCCATGTGCTCTAGTGCCTACCCTGCTTGCTTATTGAGTCGTGTTCACTTAGGCTCCCCAACAACTGCAAGACAGGTGGTGTGTGGACGATCGCTTGAATTTTGCAGAGAAGCGGTGGCCTGGAGAGACTTGAGGTGACCCCCAGTGCCTTCCTCCTGCATTACTGTTTCCTCTTCTCCTTTTTGCTCACTCCGGATTGTAAACCCTAGGACTCTCAACATAGCAGAAAGGGTTAGATAGTGTTGGATCACTGTCTGTGGGAAACTTCTTATAGCCTGTTGGGGGTTCCCTTCTGTGAGGTCCAAAGCCCTTTTCTTAAGTGGAAATAGCCTTGTGTTTTGCCAGAACCTCCCCCCCTCTCTGCAGGTCAAATAATGGATTTAGTAGAAATATGGAAAAGTTTAGTCTGTCTGTGTGCCAAAATTGCCACTAGGAAGGCAGCAGTGTAAACAGTGTGTGACTAATCCTTTCTTTTAAGGAAAGCAGTTTTTAGGCGATTGTTTCCCCTCTGCTTACAAAGACACAGGTTTCCACAGATTTGAGTCTTCATGTGGCCAGCTGTACCCTAACCTCTGGCGCATTTCTCATGTTCTTTCTTTTCTGTGTGTCACCAGCATGTTCCCATCATGTATCTCACCTACGCCGTCACATGTCTACTCCTGCCACTCCCAACACCACACTGTTGACTTTGTTGCCAGAGCCCTACTACCCTGCCCAGTTCGTATTTCCCTGATCTTCTGCAGCAGTTTGTAGGCGATCCTCTCTCCCTTCTTCCTGGAAACTTTCTTCCATTTTCTGGACTGACATTATTCTTGTTTTTCTCCTCTATTCTCTTTTTGCCCCCATCGCTAAGTGTGGATATCCTCCAAGGATGTGTGGTTCCGTGTTTGCTTTTTTTTTTTTTTCCCTCTCGAAACATTTTTGCCCTTAAAGAGGTTGGTCTCTCTTAGAATGTCACCATTCCTAAACTCAGAGGCTTTCCCTGACTGTGCCCTAGACATCTGATCCATGTTTCTGTCTCTAAACTAATGTAATCCTCTTCCTCAGACTGGCCCTTTCTTCTGACTGCTATGACTTGTCACACCTCTTTGCACTAACTTTTCCCCCTGGCAGTGAACCAAAAATATTCTTCTAGTCCACCAGGCTTGAGACCTCCCAGTATTGTAGGACTCCTTTCTCTTTTGTCCCCAGCCCTCACTCATTTAATCCTCAAGTCCTGTTAGTTCTTCTGGTAGTTACTTCCATGTAGCTCCTTCTTGGTTTAGTCACTTTAAATGTTGTCTAAATGCTTCTTGCTGTACTAGGTGAAGATTTAACATATTTACTTTACCCTTTTTCCCCAGCCTTCCTCCCAAAGTCATTGTAGGCATACATCAAGGTCATGGAGGGTTTGGTTCCAGACCACTGCAATAAAGTGAATGTCATAATAGGGTCACACAAACTTTTTGGTTTCCCAATGCATATAAAAGTTCTGTTGACACTAAACTTCAGTCTGTTATGTGTATAATAGCGTTATGTCTAAAAAAAAAAAATCTATATTCCTTAATTAAAAAATAATTTATTGCTAAAAATGCTAATGATCATTTGAGCCTTCAATGAGTTATCTTCTTTTTGTTGGTGGAGGGTCTTTCCTCATTGTTGATGGCTGCTGGCTGATCAGGGTGGTGGTTGCTGAAGACTGGGGTGGCTGTTTCTTAAAATAAGGCAACAATGAAGTTTGCCACATCAACTAACTCTTCCTTTTGTGAAAGATTTCTCTGTAGTATGCAATACTGTTTGATAGTGTTTGACCCATGGAGGAACTTCTTTTCAAAATTGGAGTCAGTCCTCTAAAACCTTGCTGCTATTTTATCAACTAAAGTTCATGGAATATTCTAAATCCTTTGTTGTCATTCCACAATGTTCAAAATATCTTCACCAGAAGTAGATTCCATCTCAAGAAACCATTTTTGTTGCTCATCCATAAGAAGCAACCTTCATCTGTTCAGGCTTGACCATGAGATTACAACAACTCAATCACATCCTCAGGCTCTAATTCTATAATAATTCTAGTTCTCTTGCTATTTCCATCACAGCTGTAGTTACTTCCTCCACTAAAGTCTTGAGCCCCTCAAAGTCATCCATGAGGACTGGAATCAACTTCTTCCAAACTCCTGTTAATATTTGGACCTCCTCCTATGAATCACCAATGTTCTTTCGATTTGCTTTGCCCAGATTCATCAGAGGAATCAGTATCTATGGCAGCTATAGCCTTACAAAATGTATTTCTTAAATATTAATAATAAGACTTAAAAGTCAAAATTACTCCTTGATCCATGAGCTACAGAATGGATGTTGTGTTAGCGTGCGTGAAAACAACATTAATCTCTTTGTACATCTCCATCAGCGTTCTTGAGTGACCACCAGGTGCATTGTCAATGAGCAGTAATATTTCCAGTATTTTTTTCTGAGCAGTGGGTTGTAACAGTGGGCTTAAACTATTCAGTAACCCATGCTGTAAACAGATATGCTGTCATCCAGGCTTTGTTCCATTTCTAGAGCTCAGGCGAGTAGATTTAGCATAATTCTTAAGGGCCCTAGGATTTTCAGAATGGTAAATGAACACTGGCTTCAACTTAAAGTCACCAGCTTTATTACCCCCTAACAAAAGAATCAGCCTATTCTTGGATGCTTCGAGGGCAGATAATTGACTTCTTTTCTTTAGCTGTGAAAGACTTAGATGGCATCTCCTTCCAATAGGAGGCTGTTTTGTCTACGTGGAAAATCTGTTGGTTATTGTAGCCACCTTCATCAGCAATCTTAGCTAGATCTTCCCGATGACCTGCTGCAGCTTCTCCATCAGCACTTGCTGCTTCATTTTGCGCTTTTATGTTATGGAGGTGACGTCTTTCCTTAAACATCATGAACTAACCTCTGCTAGCTTCAAACTTTTCTTCTGTAGCTTCTTCACCTCTCTCAGCCTTCATAGAATTGAAGAGAGTTAGGGCCTTGCTCTGGATGAGGCATTGGCTTAAGAGAATGTTGTGGCTGGTTTGATCTTCTGTCCAGACCACTCAGACTTCCCTCATGTCAGCAGTAAGGCTCTTTCACTTTCTTATCATTCGTGTGTTCCCTGGTACAGCCACTTTTCATTTCCTTCAAGAATTTTTCCTTTGCATTCACAATTTGGCTAAATGTTTGGTGCAAAAGGTCTAGCTTTTGGCCTGTGTTGGCTCTTGACATGCCTTCCTCACTAAGCTTAATTATTTTTAGCTTTCGATTTAAAGTGAGAGCTGTGTGACTCTTCCTTTCACTTGAACACTTAGAGACCATTATGGGGTTATTAATTGGCCTAATTTCAATATTCTGTCTCAGGGAAGGCCTGAGGCCCGAGGAGAGGGAGAGGGGCAAGGAAGGGCTGACCAGTGGAGCAGTCAGAACACACCCAGCATTTATTAAGTTTGCTGTCCTACATGGGTGTGGTTCATGGTGCCCCCAAACCATTAAGATAGTAACAGCAAAGATCACTGACCCCAGATCATCATAACAGATATAACAATAATGAAAAAGTTTGAAGTATTGTGGTCATTATCAAAATATGACACAGGCACAAGTGAGCACATGTCGTTGGAAGATGGTGCTGATAGACTTGCTTGATGCAAAAACTTGTAATTTGTGAAAAATGCAATATCTGTGAAATGTAATAAAGTGCAATAAAACAAGATATACCTGTATGTTTTTTTTTTTTTTCCTTTTTAAGAGGGAGGGTCTTACTCTGTTGCCCAGGCTGAAGTGCAGTGGTACGACCATAGCTTAATGTAACATCGAACTCCTGGGCTTAAGCAAGCCTCCTGCCTCAGCCTCCTGAGCAGCTGGAACTGCAGGTGTGAACCACTGTGCCTGACTACTTTTTAAATTTGCTGCCCTGGCTGGTGTTGAACTCTCCTGACGTCAAGTGGTCTTCCCGCCTCCTTCTTTCAGAGTGTTGGGATTACAGGCATGAGCCACTGCACCCTGTGTACCTGTATTTTGTATTCACTGTTTTTCTGTCTCTACAAACTCAAACAGCACATTTAAACCTTGATTTTCTTCTTCTATCAATTTTATGTGACAAGATCATGAATGTTCTCTCATGACCCTTCATTTGGAAAGATGAGGGCACTGGCCCCCCTAGTCTTTCCTCCACTTCTTCTCTTCCTTTTCCAGAATTTTCCAGCCTCTTTAAGCTGATGCCATACATTTATATCACCAGAGGTCCCAGCATGGGTTGCTTCTAACAGTTACAGCATTGGCAATATGTTGTCTGTGTATGAACGACTCAGTGCAAAGCCAAATAGGGTGCTTGGGTTTCTTCCCTCCGTATGTGTTCATTGCCAGCATCCCTGTGCTTGTTGAAGGAGAATATTCATTCTAGAATATTCTAGGATTTCTAGCATCCCATTTGAATGAATTTTCTTTTTTTCTGTATTCATTGCATTTTTCACCATATGGTCAAGTGTTTTCAAAAAACTCAATCATATTTTCCATTCTGATGATTCCCCTTTCTTCCCTTCCCAAATCATTCTCCTGTAGCTCCCTGCCTTCCTGGTTGCCCAACAAGCTTCCTTTTACAGGAAACATATGGGAAACCAGCCTTTATGTTAGGGGAACTCGAAATGCCAGAACAAGGGAACTTTACTCTGGCAGAGTAAGTTTTGTGGTTTATCCCAGATAATTGCATTCTTTTAGAGAAGAATACTGATTTTATTCTCTGAAGGGTGATAAAAATTTGACTTCTGGATGATCTGTTTACTTGAGTTAGGAAGAACAATTGTCTTCGTATGTTGACTTTCACTTGAGACACCAGTGTTAAGCCCTACATCTCCTCATAACCCTTTGCAATACTTGGTTTCAGTGCTCAGAACCTTTCTGTGGTATCCTGACAAGGCTGCTTTGTCTGCGTTTATACTCTGACAGTGATTCTGACCTGTGTCCTTACGCTACGGGTTGCAACCCATTAGGGAATCCCAAAGTCATGAAATAAATGTGGTGGTTCAAGACTGTGTTATTATAAAAAAATGGATTAACAGAGAAAAATATCAGGGTATCCTGCACATAGTAAGGTACATGCTGTTTTATAAAACTCGTTGTAGTTATACAAAACCACAGACATATATGTAAGCTATGTACTAGATCTCCATATAAATGTACTTCTTACTGGGGGTTGAGGTAAAAGAAGTTAGAAAGACTATTTTTTTAGGCCATGGTTTCCTCCACCCTGTTGAAACAGTCAGTGTTTCTCAGAGTACTTTGAATCTCTTAGAAATTTATTGAAATGTCTCGTGTGTTTATTAATGGGTGACATGAAGCGTATTTTGTAACCTACATGGCACAGGTACTGACCAAGAGGAAGGAAGGCAGGAGCAGAGACCAGTGGTCTCCAGCTCTGCTGTATGTTAACTCCTTGTTTCCAGGATTGAGAGGACATCTTGGGGGGCCCGGTGGAAAGTGAGGTCCCCCAGTGGAGGGGCACTTAGGGGCTTGGGGCAGCTCTTCACCAGTACAGAGTCTTCAAATATTTTAAGCTGCTAGGGTGGCTGTACTGTTGTGTAACCGCCAAATATCAACTCTGGATTTATGTCTTTTTTTTCTTACCTATAATTTTAAGGACATCTTTGGACGAAGGGGAGATACATAGGTGTCCCCCAAACCATTTTGAACCAGAAGCCGTACAGTTTTTATTTTTAATCTAATTTTCTCTTAAGTTTAGTTCCTCCCCTTTTAAAAAAATAGTTACATTGCTGTAACTAATCTCATATTCACTAGTAATAGTTAAGCCTTTTTTTTTCTGGGAGAGGAGGAAGCGGGGAGGAAATCCCAACTTAATTAGAGGGAGAGAGATTTTTCCTAAAATCCTAGGAGTAAAAGAGAAGGCAAGGAAAAAGAGTTAAAGAGGTTGCGTATTTGTAAGGCTGAGAGGTGGTCCAAAGTGGAAATAATTGTGAATGATGAAATTAGGGAAGACGGTAGGCACCACCGATGAAGGGGAAGGTTAGGAAGAGAGAGGAGAATGGTGATTCCACTTAGCAAGTATTTGTGGCATTGAGTGATAGGGCAGTTCCCTCGGCTTGTCCCAGCTGGTGTACCATCCATGGCTTTGCCTCTGTCTCCGGGGCCGTGAGGCAGAGGGGCATCACCTGACTGCAGATACCTGCCACGGGCGGCAGTGGGGAAAGAGGCGGATTGGTGGGGACCTGTGTGTAGCTCCATATTTGCAATGTGTTTGTGACCTGGAGAGTACTTATATAGTACTGGGACCCAAGTACTAATTTCCTTAGTGGCTGAGGGTCGTTACTCAAGTTCTAGACCTGGTGCCATGTGGTCTTGTTTGTTTGTTACCTTGCTGTTCTGTTGAGGGGAAGGGGCCATGCATACATATGCTTTCTGCTCATTTCTTGCTGTCCCTGCTTCCTTGATTTAGAGGGGAGAGAAGGGAAGACCTCAGTTGCAAGGCAGACTCAGCATTTTCACCTTCCTGGTGGTGATCAGGGCAGGAATTAGTTGTAGTCGCCCAAGATCTCCTGGAATGCTAGGTTTTCTTTTTTCTTTTCTTTTCTTTTCTTTTCTTTTCTTTTTTTTTTTTTTTTGAGACAGAGTCTCACTCTGTTGCGTGGGCTAGAGTGCCGTGGCATCACCCTAGCTCACAGCATAGGTTTTCTTTTTCTGAACAGGAGCTAGTCTGTATGTCTCTCAGTGGGTCACAGCAACCTAGTGACAGGGTGACAGTGTGCCTGGGGCGTAAGTGGCTTCTGAGGTGAGTAGGAGGGCTTCTCCTTTCCACAAGGCTGACAGAAGAGAATTGTGGTTCTTATCAGTCACCACCAGATGTGTCCAGCTGTTTCTACTCTGTCCCAACCAAACATATTTGAAGTTCAAAACAACACTTACATCATCAAAATAAAAGTGTTTACAATGTTAAGCCTTAGGCTTTTAGTAATTTAGTCATTAGTCTGGTGACAAAGGGAGTGCCCTTGCGTGGTATTGCGTCTGGGAAAATCCAGGCCCAAGATGGATTTTCCAGGCTTTCTTGAGACTACAGGGTTTGGTGTGATAGGTCTAGATCCCTGGCTGGTTGAGAGGGAAACACCCCAATCCCAGCTTCTTCTGTTCCTTCTCTCTCATGAATGCCTCGTCCCACAGAATAGTTCATTCGTCAGCCCCAACTAGAATGAATTCAACAGAGTGAGTCTATTCAAGATTCTTTTATTGCTTGTGGTGAGACATTGTATGGGGGCTTGGCAGTTTACTTTTTGCACTGACCTGCCATGGTGTCGTTTCTTCCCCTTGTCCCTCGTTCAGTTAGTCCCTTCTTAGGGTTAGTCTTTTGGGTCAGCTTACACTGGACAACAGGTTTCCTTGTAAAAGCTTCATTTGCTGCTAAATGCACTGTTCTAACCATTTCAGTAGCAATTTTGCATATTCTGGAATTAGTTGGTGTATCTTCTTTATATTTTTCATTACTTGTTAGTCTTAGCTAATGATTTCATTTCTCTCCCTCAGGGAATAATTGAATCTGGGCAAAGGCTTGTTATTTTAAAGTATGCATTACATGCACTTGGAAGAGCTCTGTCACAGAAAATAAAGGGTTGGGCCAGGAGTGTGAAAACATGGTAATCATGTTCAGAAGTCCCCAGAGGTCTTGACTTGCGTTATTGAAAAGATAATGAGATTATGATTAGTTACTGTTCTCGTTATTCTTAGGAACTAGTAATTATAAACCATTTAACTCTAATAGTGCAATTTATATCATTATGAGATACAGCATAAAAAATTAAGTGTTTCCCTAAGGCATCATCGTATTTCAAAAGGAAATTAAAATTATTTTATAATTTTTTTTAAGTTTTTATGTGTTCAGATTTTTATGAGCATCTTTTTTTCCTCAGCCCTGTGTGGCAGAGATTCCATTCTACAGATTGGGAAACTGAGGCATAAGGAGGTTGATCAACTAACCTTCCAGTGCTAGGCGGAGTTGGAAGGTGCCACTGTACCATACAGGCTCTAATTGTTTGTAGTTGATTTCGCTTAACTGATCCAGGTGGGCATTTCTCGCATAATCCCCTTCCCGTACTCTCTTCCCAATTTTCCCCTTCCTGTTTCCGATGCTGCTCACTTATTTATGTATGTACCTGTTCATATGTATATCTTTGTCTTTTTCTTAAATATCAATGCTGTGTGTTTTGCATGAAGGCTTATGGTCACTGAATCCTCTGATAAAATCCACATGTGATGATCTATTTACTGTTATGCTTCTTGACTAGATGGGCAGAGTCCCTTTCATGTTGGAGATTTCCAAGGGTAAGTTGTTAGTTCCTTCCTTATAGGCCACAAATGATCAGCTACAGTATTTGAAGGGAACCATGAGCCTCGTGTATAATTTATGCTCCTTTCTAAATTGAATTAGTTTCTTGTTCTTTTCTTCTTAGTTGACTTTTAAAAGGCCATTATTTATTTCCTTGTCTTTGTTTTGTTTCTTCCCAGAGTGACACCCCTTTCCTCACAGAATGTGAGGCTACATCGTGGCCAGACCCAAGAATATGTGCTCCAGCCCAAGTACTTTCCAGCCCAGAAGGTGGTTTCGGGAGAGCAGTCCACCGAAGGTTCTTTCCCTTTAAGATACAGGCAGGATCAAGTGGCAGCGCCTTTTCAGCGTGAGTATAGTCTAGTCAATCATCTTCCTAAGTTATAATATCATAGTTTGGAAACACTTTGTTCAGTTTCGATGGCTTTCACGTGTCACAGTAGATAAAATTCAAGAGTCATTAAAAAACCCACAGTGGTTCCTAAAACAACCAGACAGCAGATGTTTAGCATGGTTTCCTTCTTCTGAGGAAAGGCAGTATTCCTGGATTTTGGAAATGAATCTGAAATGACCTGCCTGTAGTTCTGTTTCTGCAAGATGGCTTCATTTCTAAGACATATTTCCTCTAATTTTAGGCACAGTCATATGTCTGACATGTTTACATTGATAAAATATTTTCTTAGTAAGCTAGCCAGGATTCATTCCTTGTGAAATGTCTGAAATGTCCTGCATGACTCTCTGAGGTTCACCTACTGTGGATATTTTTATGTTACAAGGTCCACCTCCTTTTTAGTATATCAGGCAGCTGGTGTGACAGATTTTACTCTGGAGTTGTAAAGCACTGTTGTATCAGTGGCAAGCTTGATACCTCGCTATGTGGGAAGCTCAAGGACAAGTCCTGGCTCAGAGGGTGGGGAATGTGATGATTTGTGGTTTAGGTATTACAGAGTGTCTACTGGCAGCATCTGGCGAAAACGTTCTGGAGTGAGACGCAGACCATCCAAAGGCGAGAGCTAGACGCACACTCTCGTTCCAGCGGCTTCCTGCCCTGTCGCATGTTGACTGATTGCCTGCACCATAAGCAGTAAAAGGGAATGCCAGTTATGACGTGGGAAAGGACTGTCTTTCACCACCAAGAATAGGGTGAAGGGCTAAGAGAGACTTTTTCCTACTGTTTGACACTTGAACTCCGTATCTGTTGTACGTTTGATTCCCTAGGTCCGTTCCCACCTCCCAGTTTCTGTACTGAACCTAGAGTGATTTATTCTTCCCTCATAATTGGTCATTTAACTAAAAGAATTTCAGATACAGGCTTGTACATCCGCTTTTCATCTTTTGAGAGTTCTGTGCAGTGACTGGTGGCTGGACCCCAGAGCAATAGTTTGGTGTGGTTTATTGGGAGGATGAGGAAGCGTGCCCTTAGGTAGGGAAGATATAGAAATCATTTAGATCATCTCCTTGCCTTTAGGCAAGATCACTTCCAAGTCATCTGCAAAAGAATTAATGTTACCTATCTTATTTGTAAAAATCCTTTGATTTGTTACTTAATAGCTTGTTTCTCTTATGTGACTATCCCTTGAGTATATAATTTTCTAATCTTAATTTTAAAAATAAAAAAAAGATACTTCTTATATCCTTTGGGGCTCTCCAAAATTACAATGTGATGGCAAGAGAGTTTTTGAAAGTTGATGATCATACTGATGAAGAAGAGAATTCTGAATTACATGGAGGTGTCAGGAAAAGATGAGTTGAGAATCGCTGGTATTAAGACTAGAGACTACACTCCTTCAGTTTGTTATCAGTGATTTGTTATTGAAAAGAAAATTCCTGTTGCGTATGTGTAATGTATTTTAAACTCTCAAACCTTGGTCGAACTATTAAATGTGTCGTGGAAGATAAAATCATATTTTAGAATTATAATTATCTGTACTATTCATAATATTTCCACTCATCTGTTAAAATGTATTTTCTGCATAGTGGGGATCTAGCAAAGGAATGTAGACTAACACAGTATTGCAATGATGGAGTTCTCAGCTCAGAGCCCCCAAAATATGGCTCTTGTGCAAAACGAGGCCCAGAAATTAACTGAGAGGGGCATATTGGAAGGACAGGAAGGGAAATGTGACTATTTTTGCTGAGGCCAGAGCTTTACTGAGAGCTGGAGGGCTAATTGGAAAGTTTTAAAAAGAGGTAATTTGGCAGGACCATTAAGGATACTGAAATAGCAAAACTGAGGAAGAACCACAATGGGAAGACTAAAACTGGAAAGGAGATGTGCATAGTAGGAAGGACCTAAAAGTATTCCGTCTCCATACACTCCCACTTGAAGAGGAGGCTCCAGGGAAACCTTACATGGAACAGAAAGGAAGGAAAAATGAATAAAGAAAGTCTGAGGAAAAGTAGAAGCTTTTAGTATCTTTATTTTCATCTTTACAGAAGAGATCAAAAGCAAACAGATTAAATTCTCATTGTGCTGAAAGATTTGAAGGTCAAACAGAAGCTGATAATTCTGACTCTTAAATAGAAGATATTAAGATTAGTTGTGCATGATGTATCTTGGGGTGAAGTCGACGGATTGGTGTGTGCCATAGCAGTCCACTGCTGTTAATTTTAAGAAGCTACTAGGACTAAAGAGAACATTTAGGTTGGCAGAAACAAGTCCTATTTTCCCCCTTTAAAGGGAATAAAATAAAAAGGTGGTTTACAGTAATTAATTACCAATTGGTAGGCTTAATATTGTTATCTTGCAAGTGGCAATAACAATGTATACTTAAGCTCCAAGCCTGTGTAACTTAATAGCTCATCATAGGAGGAGACAGTAGTCTGCAAGCCTGGGGGAATAAGGATTTGCTGTTGACACCTGGTGAGAGAAGAGAGCAGTGGTTAGAATAAGCAGGGAAGGGATGAGGGTAGAGGCCATGAATTTAGTGAAATGAAATAGGTTAATATGCCAAGTGTAGCACTCTCCAGATAAAACAAATTATTTATAGAAGAAAACAAACCATCAAGTTGCTAGTGAGGTGCTCTCTTTTGTGACGAATGAATATTTTATTGGAATTCCTGGAGTTTTGGTATGATGACTGGACATCCCTGTCCGATGCTAGTTGGACCAGTACTGTTCCTGCTTTGGTTCTGTGTATTTACCGGCCTGCAGAGTTACTTCCTAGGTAACTTGCTATCCTAGGTTGGTTCTCTGGTCACTGCGAAAGGATCAGCTGTACTGATAAATTAATACCTTGGTGCTCTGCTCTATACATTAGTGTTAAAAGAATTTAGTTTGAATGAGTATCATCTAGAGCAAAGGTCAGTAAATTTTTCTTAAAGGGCCTGATAGTAAATATTTCAGGCTTGCGAGCCAATAGGCAAATTGAGATGTTATATAGGTACCTATACAGCTATTTAAAATGCAACCACTTAAAAAAGTGAAAATCAATCTTGTGGTTTATAAAAAATTGGGTGACTGGCTGGGTTTGGCTAATGGGCTGTAGTTTGCTGCCTTCTCGTTTGGACACGCCCAGTCTCTCACTCTACTGAAAACTTCTAGATTTTGGATCTGATCAATTGGTTCCTGGAGCATGTTGCCCAAGGGACCATGCCTGTAACCACTGCCCTTCATTGTCAGGGCTCCCAGCAAGCCACCCTCCACACCATGATACTTCTCAGCTGCATATCCGCTTAGTTTGAAAGCAGCCAGGAAAGCATGTACTACCCCAAAACTGCTGTGCCTGATAAGTCTAGTTACTTTTGATGTTAGAGCGGCAGGCCATGTTGGCAAAGTGATGGATGTTACTCCTGGTTGTTTATAAAAAAACCTTTTAATATTGGTGGAAATAACATTTTATTGAATGAACCAGTATCTGGCCATATCACTGCACAGTATCACATTAAGATACTACTTGAGTTCCTCAAAAAAGTTAAATATGGAGTTACCATAGGGCTTAACAATCCCTCACCTAAGTATATACGCAGAAGAACTGAAAACATATGTTCACACGAAAACTTGTACACAGATGTTCATGGCAGCATTATTCATAACACTCCAGAGAGTGGGAACAACCTAAGTGTCCATCCAGCTGGTGAGTGGATAAACAAAATGGATATATCCAAACAATGGAATATTACTCAGCTACAAAAAGGAATAAGATTCTGATACATGCTACGGTTTGGGTGACCTTTGAAAACATACTGAGTAAAAGAATCCAGACAACATCCTGTATGATTCCACTTGTATAGAACATCCAGAATAGGCAAATCCATAGAGAAAGTAGATTAGTGGTTGCCAGGGACTGCGGAGAGGAGAAATGGGGAGTGACCATCTATAGGTAAGGGATTTCTTTTGGGGTGATGAAAGTATTCTGGAATTAGATGGTCATGGTGATTGTACAACTTTGTGAATATGCTAAAAACCACTGAGTTCTGTACACTTAAGGGTGAAGTCTATGGCATGTGTATTATTTCTCAACAATCACAAAAATATGTATAAGAAATTATTGCTGAATAGGTAGTTATAGATGACTCAGTATCAGCTCCAAGGAATGGAGCTCATCAGCTCTCAGAAATCCCAAGCATGGCGTGTGGTGGAAGGTAACTTCCTTAGTGACTTATAGGAAAAAATTCAGTATGTAAAACAAAATTCTATTGTACATAGTTGAGTAGTAGTTTTAACCCAGCGGAAGAAAAACTGAAGTGACATATATTTGAAAAAGATCATCTTATAAAAATGGTCAGTCAAGATTAAAATAGCACATGTTTAGGAGCAAACCCAAGTAACTCTCACGCATACAGATTAGTTTGGCACAACCCACTAGAAAAAGACCTTGAGGGTAGTAAGTGTCCACATCATACTATTTACTGTTGCAGTAAAAATATTATGGGATGCTTGATAAAACTAAAACCAGAAAATAATATTTCTGTTATAGTCTTTGGTAGAAGGACATTTTTATCATCAGGGTTATAAGACACTGGGGAACTTACTAAGATCATAGAGTTACTTTTCAAGAAATCTTTAGAATGTGCAGCAATAATATCCATGGAACTGAAATGGTTCCCTAGACAACTGGTTTCCAGACTGCATGAAGAGGAGTCCTAGAACTGAAAGATTAGGGAATTTAAACATTTGCCTGTTTTGTCCCCTTTTTAACTGTATCACTTTAATATTTGAAATGATTTAGAAATTTGAACTTCTCCAAAGTGGATTTCTTATTGCTAATTCCAGTTGTTTTCCTATCAGGATGGGCTTAGATTTCAAATAGGTTACTTATTTTTCAAAGTCTTCTAAAATTTCAGTTTTTTAAATTCGATAAAGCAGAAATTTTAAATTTCAGGAAAGGCAGATGTTACATTTTATATGCTAACTTCCTAAGCGTCTTTTAAACAGATACAACTCAGGCTTGTTAAAAAATTGCCCGTGTATCTTCTGATGTGTAAGATTGGGGGGCGAAGGGGGAAAGGACTGGCATTTGCAAACACGAAGTACTGTTAGATTGCAAAAATACATAAAATGAGGACCCCCAGTTTTTACTTAAAGTGTTAGATTTAATCCATTTGTTTAAATGAGCAGCCATAGAGGTGAAAAAGCACACACATGGCCCCCAGTAGGCCACTTCTGACAGAAGAAAATGCAATTCCTGCTTGCATGGCACCATGGGAGAACCTTAGCCCTGATTTCTGGTCTGTGCTGATCTCTCCCGGCCTTTGCATCAGGCCACTCAGCTCAGCTGCTACCCAGCTGTCAATCACAGGCTGACTGAAATCTCCCGCCTCCTCTGTTTGGAGATAGAACAGCTCCCCAGGTCTCCTGAGCTCTGGTCTGAGAGGGATGCAAAGAATCTGTTGTTCTTGGCAGCCTTGTTGCCTGAGCCCCTGCATTCCAGCTCTGGCCTGACACATTCCATAGTCCCAGACTAAGCAGAGTGTGGACTCTTTGGGCACGCAAGGCTGTTTTTTTACACTTTTAATGACACTACAGTTGAATGTGTTGCTGGTAGCGTTAGCCTTCAGTCTTGTGTTCAGACTGACATCAAGAAGCATCACAAGGCATGAAAGCATCTCAGGGTTTGATGACAAATGGTCATGTCTCCCTTTGAAAATCCTCTGTGGCTGAAGTCTGGTACAGCGAAGAGGTTACCAGTAAAATTGTCTTTTCTGGGTCTTTTCGATTGTCCTCAGTGAGAGAGCAGAGTAGTTCTGCAGAAGGTTAGAGAAGACGTCCAAGATTTTTGCTTTGGCAAAACAAATCTGAACATTAGAATAGTCAGTATTTGACCTGGACAAGTCTGCTTGTGCCAGCCACTTCAAGGAAGTGGGCAAGAATGTTGATGAAAGGCTCTGGATGCCTAATGCCAGTTACTGAATGCTCACAGGGGAGGATGTCCATGGCTTAGTTAAGAGCACCTGTGACGGGATAGACTCTTGGCTCTAGAGCATGGAAGAAACAATTTCATCCTTTACTTATTGGCCCTTTGCAGAAGAGA
Organism: Avahi laniger; assembly: GCA_963575035.1. Classification (NCBI taxonomy): domain Eukaryota; kingdom Metazoa; phylum Chordata; class Mammalia; order Primates; family Indriidae; genus Avahi; species Avahi laniger. Next base: position 19,255 of record CAUYSK010022944.1, read on the forward strand.
GAAGAATCCCTGGAATGGCAACTGGATAAAGACAAACATAGGTATGATAAATATAGTCGAGGAGAATTGGAGCCAGATTCTTATGCGTGGGATGAATTGCAATATGGAGATGCTCAGCATTAGAGGATGCTAGTGAAGAAGAGTCTGCTCCTAGCCTCAATTCAGATGTTGAAGTTGAGGATATGAGTGGTATTACACATCATGCCGTGAGAAAAAAGAAGCAGCAAGAGGAAAGATCTAGTGTGTTGGCAACTCCACTTCTCTGAGACACTCGCACTGAAGGTTACTGGCAGGTTGACTGCAAGCCCTTTAGGGCAGAGCTGTGCAGACGGACCAAGACACACATTTCTGCCGCAATGAAAGCCTTCCCTGTGTGAAGACTACTTTAACTTGTTGTGTGCACACAAACATGTCTTTGGGATTGGCCCCACACCAACTCAGTGGGTACTAAATGGCAGGGGAAGTTGGACCAGCCAGAAGTGACCTTACAAGATGATGAGGACAAACAAAAAATGCTTAAGCATTTAAGAGGAATAGTAGGTGTGAAAGCAGACTGCTTTAAGGAAGGAATGATGGTAAAGCTTTTTCCCTTGTGAAATCAACAAGTTCCTGAAGCTCCTGGGGCACCCATGCCCAGTTCTGTGTGGGGATCAGGAACCTTGAGCCAGTTTCTCAGCAGTGTGATGGTGTGGATGTTAGCACTAAAGATGCCTAGAGGAAAATCACCTACTTGTTGGAGATTTCTGGCAATTCCTTGGTTTGAAAGTCTAGACGGTAGAACAACATTACACTGTGTACAGACTGACGCCTGAGAAAGCATCCTGGTGCATGTGGATGGATGGGGTTCTGCTGAGCTGGTATCCTTGGCAATGCAGATTTTATTGAAGGACAGGTTATAACCTATTGCAAAGCAAGTTGCATGAGCAGTCTTGCCGTGGATGGTGTGCTGGGGAGGGGGCCGGGAGGGGATAGGGGAGGATGGTATGTTTTATCTGAGAGTTGTTTGATAACATCCCAGTTCGGGGAAGCTGTGCGAACATGAATGTTCTCTTTGCCTCCTGATTGGCCACCCAAAGTTTAAGATAGCTGGGAAATGGTAGGTATGGACTGATTATAAACACTTCCAAGAAGCTTATCCAGCAATATGAAAACAGCGATGGAGAAAAACCTTCTAGAGTGAAGGATTATATAGTTTAAATTCCTCTATCAGGCAGGCAGCCTTTAGTGCCAGAGAAGGGTTTTAATTCCAAGGGCCCAAGGTTCTATAACAAGCAAATTCAAGGATATTTCTGGGTGTCAAGACTATCTGAGTTTAAGATACTGGGAAATCAATACCATATGGCTCTGGAATATTCTGGAATCAAACTGATTTTTTTCCTCCCCCTAGGGAAAAATAACACAAGTGAATTTCTGGTTTACACGGGGAGAAACTACAAAGCAGCATTTCGGGTGGAGAAAACTTGCATTTGAAAAAGAAAAGAGATGGTGCCGACTCAGCCTTAGGATGTCTTTTGTCAGAAATTGAGGGCTTTGTTTGATTTTTACTTCTGAATGGGGAAATAGTTTTGAGGGAATTAATCATTATTAGAGTTGAAATGATAGTTTTGATTCAAAATAAACAAGCCTATGCAAAATACTGTTCATGAGATGTTCCCAAGGGAATTGGAGTGGACTGCTTTGTCTTCCCATGAGTTAGAGCCCTTGTGGAAAAGTCCTCTTGACACTGACAGTGACTGCCTCGTGGTGAGTCTGTGCCCACTCTGGGGGAGGATCAGTACCTTTCTTCTATTTTTATATGACATTTCTTGAAAGACTCTGTGTTGGGATTTTCTATCATTTTAGTTCTGCATTGTTTATTTTTTAATATTTTCAGGGCATTAGCCCCTTGTGAAATTAAAATGTCTCTAAATTGAAACCCAGCTGCCCTGGCTCTACTTTGTTCCCATACAAAGGAGGGAGAAGTTAATCTATGGCTGAAAGAGGAGAAGGAAAAACGTTCTTTCCTAAGAGGTGACTGCAATGTGGTTATAATTGAGTAATTCTTCTGATAGGCAAACTTTAAACATGAAATGTGTGCGTGTGTATATACGTGTGATGGTTGAGTATATGTACACACACATAGTCAATCAAGGAGATACATGTATATATTTTTTAGTCTTTTTTTTTGAGCTTCTTAACATTATCCATAAAGGAAATATCCACTTAAAAAAAATTCTCATATCCCTAACTGCGCTTCACAAGTTTGGCGTTTCAAGGTTCTAGTTTTTTTTTTTTTTTTAACTAAATGAAATATTTTAAATAGGTTGCTTTTGGGAAAAATATCATGATTATTTAAAAATCCCTGTACCCTAGAAACAGATTTAGAAAGCTTTGGTGGAAGAAAGAAAAGCATCCACAGAGAGCAGGAGAGCAGGTGAGAGTGGTGGTCGTGGTTCCCAGTGTCGATGGCCCCTGCGCTTCTTGTGTGGGATTGAGCGCTCTCCCCCTAACGAGGCCTGGGAGCACACACACCGGCAGCTGGGCTCCTTGTTTCATGAACGCCCCTTAATGGCTACAGGTGCATCTCATGAGTGCAAATGCCTGACTCAGATCCAGCAGAAACCAGAGCTCTTCCTCCCACGCTTTCGGCTTGCATTCCATAGAGTAGCCGGCTGAAGCAGGCGTCTGCTTTCCTTTAGAGGGTTACAGAGTAATCCTCCCTCCAAACAAAATCTTTTGATTTATATTTATTTCCTTTATTCATCAATCAAAAACACTAGACCCATCTTTTATGATTCAGTTAAGTAGATAATTTCTGATCCAAAGGGTTGCATTTTTAAATTTTTTTATGAAACTGTAGAAATTTAATGAAAATGAAATATATAAGTGCACTTTAGTTTGCTTTTATAGGGAGAGAAGATGGTGGATATATTTTTGTTAACAATGATTCTCTGATCTATTTAACTTTCTTCCCCCTAACATTTTATTCACCCTAGAACAAGTAATAAAAATGATAGATTGTATTATTTATGCATGATTCTTTCTTCCTTCCCACCTCCCTCTTGCCATGGCTTCCTTGTGGGTATAGGGGACTTTCCTGCTCTGCCACCATCCTTGGCTCTGGGCTTGGCCACGTGACTTGCTTTGACCAGTGGAGGGTGGGTGTAACAAGTGTGCAGGCTTGGAGTGAGGGCTCTGTGAGGCATTGTATGTTTCCATTCTTCCTTCTTTTACCATAAAAAAGGCATGCATCTGATCTGCTGGCACGCCAACCCCCTTGAAATCTGTTGTTCTTAGATTATCATTGCAGCAGGGCAGAAGATCTACTTTTTAAAACAATCTGGACAAATCAATTGTTAGTCTCAGTGGAACACATGATAATGTTGTAATCGGACAGGATACATCTAGGTAAAACTGCTATTATGGGCGACCTCACCTTCTGGCTACAGAGGACTGGAAAATGGGCAGGCACTTGACCAGAGTAAAACCCCTGTGAGACTAGCCAGCTGCCTATAAGGTGGCCTGGCAGAGGAGCTTTCCCAAACAGGGATGATGTTGACTAAATTCTATTAATCAGAACTTCTCTTAAGGAATTTGTAAGAGTTGAACCGTAAGTAACTGAAACAGAAATGGAATACCAAAAAGAAGGACCAATAGCCAGAGAGAAGCTTTCTATCGCATTAATGCTGGGTGCAAAAATGAAGTCCAACAGCGTTTCTGAAAAGGATCGTGATGGGGCTGCTAAAAATCCTGTGGGTTCCTCGCATCTTTTCGGTTGTTGAACTATGTCTTAGTCTTTGTGAGGTCTGGCTTGTATGGCTGGCTGCTCCTGGCTTCTCTAGAGACTTCCATTTCCCTTACTGCTGTACACAGCCTTACTCTAACATCCTATTGCTTGAGATAATGTGCACCCCCATCGTCTTGTAGGCAAAAGACCCCAGCCAACACATGTTCTATTTCTACTCTGCTCCCTAACAGCTGCGTGTCCTGATTACTCAGAGCACCAAAGCTTGCCTTCTAGAGAGGGAAAACCCAGCTGCTCGACTTCTTTTCTTCACTCCCTTTATAGCTCTTACTCCTGTCCGCACCCTCTGACTTCTGAGAAAGTTTGGGGTGGGTTGGCAAATGGAGAGAGGAGTGGGTGGGCCATTTCCATCAGTTCTGTGAGATCCTGGGAACACTTGTAAAATTGTTCTGCCTGGCCTGGGGGTCAGTAGGGCCTGATGTGTTGCCATATTCGTGTCTGAGTACCCATTTGAATTTTTAACAGAAGAATTCTCAGGTCTCAGGGATTCGTACTCACACTGAATGGAGAATGTCCAGCTTCAGTTCATTAGTGAATGTGGATTGGGGACCCTTTTCAGTAAGACTCCTGAAATCTCATCCTGCCACCTGTTCATTCATCTTTTTTGATATGGGTTTTCTGGCAACCGCAATGTGGTATTGTGTATAAATACGTATCAGGCATGCTCTGCCATGTCTTGAACATGGAAATAGAGCAAAATTAGATGCTTCTCTTTAAAGAAGTTATACAGAGTCTCTTGGTGGAGAAAGTGATTCATAGTGTTTCTTGTCAGAGATCCCAGTTTCCAAACCACACCTTAATATACCTCAAGCACAAGTACTCTGAATAAGAAAAAAAAAACAAAACCCTGAAGGTATTGTAAATTGAATTCTTGTCATTGAAGATCAGGTAGTTAGGAAATTTGGACATAGGCTCATTTTTCTACACCAAAGACACTAGGTAAGTTTCATCTTCCTCCTCCTCATCTATTTAGCACTTTCTGCGTGTCAACCACTGTACTAAACACTTTGTATATATTAATTTGGTATGTCACATTATAGTATCAGTACATTATTTGACTATTTAAAAGGTACCCTATGTGTTATTCATATGTTTAAGTTAGGGGCCAAAAATATGAGTTAGAAATTGCCAAAACAAATCTTATTAATTGAAAAAAATACCACTTTAGCTCTTTGTGTAAGTCATTTTTAGATGAACACAAAGTCAAAATTTGACTCTATTTTAAGTATTTGCAAATTTTATTATATGTAGACATTTAAGATAATAACATGTTTTAAAAATTATTTGTTATCTGACTGTAGAGCTACTGATAAGAATGGTTTATCTTACTAAAAATTTTTAAAATGCCAAGTAAACCTTTCTAATCAGTGAGTTTCTACAGCTGGTTGAAATTCATTTTGATAGGTTTCAAGCAAAGTCAGGCAATCAAGATGTACCTGGAAATTATGTAGGAAGGAAAGTCCATGGTAGAATCTTGCTTTATTCTATAGTCTTTAATAATAGTTATGATCATGAAAGCAAACATCCTGAGATGAAAATTTTTCTATATTTAGAAGCACTTATAGATTTTGCTCTATATTATAATATATCATGGGTTAGGTGTCCTTACTGGTTTGAGCTTTTCTCACAGTTGCTCCACTTAGAACTGACCATATCTAATGATATCTTCTTTCATTTGCATAGTATTTTGCAGCTTACAAATTATATCCATACAAATTATTTCACATGGCCCCTGCTACAGTCTTGTGAGGTATAATAGATGGGTTGGATGACATTATTCTTTACGTGTCTTTTTTTTCCACTCCAGATCTCAGAATCTTGGAGGGGAGAGCCTGTGAGTGATTTTACTGAACCCTTGAATCTCTGAAGATCAGTTTCTTTGCCAGATAAAAATCTTAACACTTGTTCCATAGGACTGTTGGGAGAATAAAGTGAGATGAAGGATATAAGATGTCTAGCATACTGCCAAACACATAACATAGTAGGTATCCAATCTGTGTTTGTTTCCCTTTCTCATCTCGACCTTCCCAAGCACTTAATGTGATATGCTTTTCTTAGTAATGTTCGTTACAAGTATAGGAGAGGCATTGGGGTATTGAGGAAAGAACAAGGGCTTACATTAAAATCCTCGCTCTACCATTTCCTAACAAAATGAACTTGGTCAGGTTCTGATGAACATCTCTGTGGTTTCCTTGTCTGCAAAATGGATCTAATTGTAGCTTACATGATTGTGGTGTGTATTTGAGCTCTGCAGCTTAGTAGGTACTTTACATGTTTCCCGAGTCTGTCAATCATGTAGACAGTGCTCTGTGCTTTTAGAAAGGTCCATAATTTCTGCTGTTCTCAGAATCTAGGCAAAAAGAAAAGCAGAAAAAGAGGAGTGTGTTGTGTATGTATGTTTATGTTAGTTATCTGTTGTTGCATAGCAAAGTTTAAAGCAACAAATATTATCTCACAGTTTCTGTGGTTCATGAATTTAGAGATACCTTAGCTGATTGGCTCTGGCTCAGGTTCTTTCATGAAGTTGCAACCAGGATATCGGTAGGGGCTGCAGTTACCTGAAGGCTTGACTGGGGCTGGAGAATCTGCTTTCAACATGATTCATTCACATGGTTGTTGTCAGGAAGCTTCAGTTCTTGCCACATGGGCCTGTCCATAGGTTGCCTGAGGGTCCTTGTAGCGTGGGAGCTGGCTTCCTCCAGAATGAGCAATCCACCAGAGACCAAGACAAAAGCTGCAGTGCCTTTTACATCTAGTCTCTGAAGTCGTAAACCATCACTTCCACTTATTCTGTTTTGTAGACAAGATTGACAACAACCAGACCATGCTCAAGGGTAGATCAGACTTCATCTCTTGAAGAAAGATGTATCAAAGAATTTGTGGACATATTTTAAAACCATCACAATGTTCAACAGAGGAGGCACTTTCTTGATGAGAGTCAAAGGAAGAGAGGAATTTGAAAATGGGTAACCTAGAAAGAATTAGCTGATAGCTGGAAAACTTACAATGTACAATTGTACATTGGTAATTTTTATTGGCAACTCATTATTTTTCATTTTTATTTATCACATAATACTGGAACATAGCTAGATATAATATGATGACTTTGATAAAAGAGATATTTGAGGCTGAAATCTTTCCTAATGATGAGTTCTATTGAATTTGTCCCTTGGGTGGAGTAGTTGGAGCCATTTGATGGAAACATTTAAAAACTGAGCCAGAGGGAAGTTTGTACTGGAAAAAAAGTGAAGTAAATGACAGAATCGATATTCTGCAAGCTTGGATTCCATGATGCTTTATTTCTGAATTAATTCAGAGATTTTAAAATGCCAGTTTTGACTTTTGATTTATTTTTCCCTTTTAAACAGAATTTAAATTTTGTAAAGTGTAATAAGTCCTTTCCTTCATTGTGTCTGCCGTTGGCGTCAGGAAAATTTCTAAGCCCCTTTATTGAAGGTGATAGAAGCCTGAGGGCATTCATCTCTTGTAAAGTTTCGTGACTTCCAGTCATTAGTTTGAGTAAAAGTCACTTTTCTGCTGTGGCCATTGTCTTCCCATGTGTTCCTAGCCATGGTTCGTATCAACTTGGATGACTTTTTCCATCTCCAGCCACTGTGTTCTAGTCCTACGATGCTCTCCTCTTACCACATTCTCTTTTCTTTTCCAAAAAGAGAGAATGACCAGGCAAGACATTGGTTATAGATAGAAAAGGAGGATAAGAATATAAACTATTTTCTTTGGCTTGATTGAGACCAAAGGAAGTGGGAAAAGTAGAGAAACATGCATGAATAGAAGTATCTGCAGAGAGTCAAGAAAACATGGGGGTTGTGACATTTGGTTGTGCCTAGGTCAGTGAAAATCATGGAGGGGCTTATTTTAGTTGAGTTGAAAGGATGCACGGTGGGGAAGAGTGTGGAAAGATTTTCTAGGGAAAGGCAACTGCATATGGAGGAAACAGGCGTATGAGTGAGGCCCTTTCAACAGCTTGGCCTGGCTCATGCCTTGGCTCTACATGGGGGCGTGGCAGGAGATGTAGGTTGGGCCTAGATAGGAAAGGGTCTTAATTTCCTTTCAGGGAGTTTGATTTTGTCAGAAATATTTGTCATAACAATTATATAGGATCCTAATTTTCAAGGTGTGTGGTAAAGATAATCTGGGACCCTTGAGGGGAATGTTCCCTACTTAAGTTGTGAATAAGTCATGAACTGTGTTCCTTGGTAAACAGATAGACAGTCTATTGTCTAGTCAGTCTTGCTCCTCCATGTACGAACAGATGTTATTTATGGAAATGGTGAGTGATAGACCACTAGCAAATGCCCCCATTTACTTGCTCTTTGAAAACAACAAATGTGGGGATAAATAAAACCTAATTCTGTTCCAAAATTAAGGGACAGAAAACTTGAGTCACATGAAGCCTGTCTAACCCACTATTTTTGTAAGGAGCCCGTGCAAACTAGCCAGATTGCATGAGTGTTAGAGATGGAAGACAGGAAAGTATTGGACTCCTCTGCTCCTTGTTCTGTTTCACGGACAACAGTGAAGTCAATCTTGTCAATGGTACACCTTCCTCCTGCACCCACGTGCCATGGGGTGGAGTCTAAAGCTGTGCTGCTGCCAAGACTGGCATAGGATCTTTGAGGGAGGTAGAGATTTTTCACTTATGAAAAAAATGTGTCTTTTAAATGGTTTGCCCCATTGGGAGACAAACCCTTAGAGTAACGTCTTGAACCATGATGCCCCTCCCTTTCCCCTGAAAAAATCTTAGGGCAAACTCATTTAACCCCCCTCAAGTATGGTTCCCATAATTGTCAGGGTTCTAGATCGTGGCTGTGGATTACATTCACAATTCAGAATTGAGAGAATTAGTACATTGAGCACACTCTCTCCCTTTCTTCCTTCTTTTTATAAACTGATATCAAGACTTTCTTCTTGGAGGATGTGTTTCTTCAACTCTTCAGTCATCGCATTTCAGATACCACTATCCTGTTTGGATGGGACAACCCTGGAAGTTTCTCTAGTATTCAGGAGTAGGAATAGAGGAGAGATTTCCAAGTATGTTCTAGACCAGTGAATTTTAAAAGTCTTCTTGAAGGAAGCACCATGGAACAGCTCCGTGCAATTCCAGGGACACCAGGACTGAGATGTGTGCCCTGTTGTTGCCACTAGTTAGGTGCCTTAAGCAAGTTCTGTCACCTCTGTCCCTGGACTGCAGTCTGGAGCCTGTCCTGAGCTTTCCTGGGCATTCCTCATCCTTTAACTGAAGAACTATGTGTGGCTGGACAGTTGAATCCCTTCAGTGTCTATGATGTTAAAGAAAAATACGTTACGGAAAAGGTCAGAAAATGAAAATGTCAAAAAGTCAGTGATTTGTTTTGCTAGTTCTCCTCTTTTATTACTTTTATTATTTTCTTTCCCCCAACACTGGGTCAGATCCTGCTGGGTGAGTAAACTACTTGTTGGGCAAAAGTCTTTCGACTGTAAAATATATTATACCTTCAAAAATGTTTGATTTAGTTCTAGGGATAAAAATAGAACCTTTGCAGAATGGGAGAAAGTATTTGCATGCTACACATCCAATAAAGGGCTGATAACTAGAATCTATATAGAACTTAGGAAAATCAGCAAGAAAAAATCAACCAATCCATTAAAAAGTGGGCAAAGGACATGAACAGAAACTTTTCAAAAGAAGACAGTCTAATGCTAATAGACATATGAAAAAATGCTCAACATCTCTAATCATTAGGGACATGCAAATCAAAACCACAATGAGATATCACTTATCTCCAGTGAGAATGGCCTTTACAAAAAAGTCCCAAAATAATAAATGTTGGCATGGTTGCAGAGGGATAGGAACACTTATACATTGCTGGTGGGACTACAAACTAGTACAACCTCTGTGGAAAGCAATATGGAGATATCTCAAAGAGATACAATTGGAACTACCATTTGATCCAGCAATCTCATTACTGGGCATCTACCCCAAAGAACAAAAGACATTCTATAAAAAAAGACATCTGCTCTTGAATGTTTATAGCAGCACAATTCACAATTGTAAAGATGTGGAAACAACCCGAGTGCCCATCAAAACATGAGTGGATTAATAAAATGTGGCATATGTATACCATGGAGTTCTATTCAGCTGCAAAAAAAAAAAAATGGTAATATAGCATCTCTTGTATTATCCTGGATACAGCTGGCGCCCATTCTACTAAGTGAAGTATCCCGAGAATGGAAAAACAAGCACCGCATGTACTCACCGTCAAACTGGTTTTAACTGATCAACACTTAAGTGCACATATGAGAATAACATTCATCAGGTGTTGAGTAGATGGGAGGGGGTAGAAGAGGATGGGTATATTCACACCTAATGGGTGCAGTGTACAGTGTCAGGGGGATGGACACGCTTGAAGCTCTGACTCGGGTGGGGCAAGGGCAATATACATAACCTAAACATTTGTACCCCCATAATATGCTGAAATAAAAAAGAAAAAAGAAGAAGTGGGAAGGGATTTCAGTTTAAAGTTGGTGATTTAAAGTTAGTGAATAAATATAGTTCTTACCTTGCTGTATAAAAAGTAATAATCAATGATTTTACTTAAAGACTTTATTTATAACTTATATTGGTTAGTAACAGTAGGAAGTCTTTATGTTACACACACACACACACACACACACACACACACATCATACCTTCCTAGTAGATAGCTGAGTGTTTCTTCCATCACCTTGCCAATTCCCAGTTTATCCACTTCAGTCATTGAAAAGTATTTGATACCCAGTGTTTTCACAATGTAACTATGAAAGAAAACATACTAAGATAATCTATAGTGAATAAAGCTGACTCTATGCTTACCTGTTTCCTTTTAAAGAAAAGATCACTGTAAAATATATAAAATATTTAGGTTCTGTGAGTATGTATGTATATCCCAGTGTAGTGTTATTTGTATTTATTTTTAACATCAAGCCAATTAAGATATAAATGGCCTGAATGCATACATATGCTTGTACCTATATAGAAATATATATGTGTGTGAGTATACATGTGTGGGGAGCAGTTTGAAATAATTTTCTGTTGTAGGGTTTGGTCAGTAAAGCACACCTGGAACACAAAAGGACAAATATGAAGGTAAATCACATCAAGGAATATACTTACTGTTCCCCAGGGTCCACGTCCCTCAAGCCAATATACACAATATCCTTGGCAGATATGCAGGGAGTCACCCAGGAGAATCCTGGCACATCAGGGACCTGAAATCGCAATTTTGATTTAGTTACACGTGCTTCTCTTGTGCAAATCCTACATTTAGTTAAGGACACTTGTTGGATTGCTTATATCTTGTATTTAGAATACACAGTTAGAGGAAATCACTTAAAGTAATACCAAATGAAGAAGGGGGTGCCTGTCTCCTCTTTATTGCTTTGGCCTTATCAGTCTCCTCTGCAGTCCAGACCTACCCCGAACCACTGGCATTTTCCTGCTCTATGCCCTGTTTCTGCTGTGCTCTTCTTTCCTGGGACACTTCTATAAAGAAATGTGTGTGCTTCCATTGCTTTGGTAGCTTCCTGCTTAACCTCCCTTTCCCAGGAGGGCCTTAGTGCAGAGGATGGCCCAGAGCAGCCGAGGGAAACTTCTGACCAGACCTTTGATTGCTCCTCAAACCATAATATAATGATATCTACTTTGTCCTGGAGCCAGGCTTAGTTGTTCCCATGTGCTAGCTAGACATTTTGAAAGTTTATAAACCCATTTCTTGGTTATTAGTTTAAAAAATGTTACATATGAGCATTTAACATAAGGGGGTTCAAACTCTTTGTATCATCATAAGGACCAACATACTACAACTGTATCAATGAAAATTGTTTTTATCGATATAGTATTGCATGTCAATAAAAAGTATGAACCACAATGTTAAATCTTAATCTGAAATTTTATATCTTTTAGTAAAGAAATTTTTATGGAGCGAGGAAATAGTTCTTTCTTTTATGGTTTGGGTAGACACTTTTCCCAGTAAAGTTGTTAAATAACAAACCATTGTAACCTACATTTTAAAACTCCATTTTTGAAAAGGCTCTATGATATAAAGGAACATTTTGTAAGCATGTAGTGGAAAGAGGTAGGGGTTAGGACACCTGGTACTGGCCTTTGTCTTACTAGAGGCTTGGCATATGATCTTGGACAAGTCCATTAACCTCTAAACCTCTGCTAACTTGTTTATAAAGGCTTACTCTCTGCCCCACCTACTAAAAATGGGAGTTTAAGAATCAAAAGGAAAGATATACATGAAGTCAGTTTGCAATCTTTCAAGAGAGGTAAACAGAGAGACCCTTACTCCTTTATCAACCAACCCTTTGATTACTGGCAACAGAGAAAATGGTTTGCAATTACACCAAGAATACGATGGCATACAGGTTCTTACTTCCCTTCCACCTCCTGAACTTCCACTAAAGAGTATTGTTTTGTGATAGAATCCCAACCAGCCCTTTACCTTTCGTTTTAGTTCCTTCAGGAGGAAAGACACAGGCTGTCCATGCAAGTTTCCAGTTGTGGTTGTCAGTGGAGTGTTGATGTCAGTGTGAGCATCTACCCAAATGACCCCGAGATCAGGGTGCACACTGGCATGGCCACAGATGCTTCCAATTGCCAAACTTTGGAGGAAAAAATTTCGTGTGAACTTCAGGTTTGCAATGTCATTACATACATCTATTATTAACTCAATGCTGCCACTTGGTTTTCCTTTATGTTAAAGTATTGATATTTTTAGTAAGTTAAATTAGAGATGACAATTAAACAATTGTAACAGTAGAGAAAGTATAGCTTACACTTAATATTTACTAACTAGTTATCTTCACTCAATAGCATTACTAAAAATTGGTGATTATTTCTTCAAAATCCACCTTGTAATAAAATTACAGATTATAGCTTATCCAAAAAATAAAGGCGTGTAAAAACCCCAGTCACACAAGAAATCCCTCAGCAGGAGACACTGTTGAATTTTCAGAGTTAAATCTGGATCATTTTCTGCCCACTCATCTCTCTCTGTAAATACTTGATTCTCCCAAGTGAATTATGACAAAGTCTTTCCATTTTTCTAGAAATCCAACGCTTTTGTAACTGAGGAGCATCACTCAGAAGTTCTATGTCCCCTTCGTCAGCATGTTGAGTGTGCTCGCTCACTGTTCCATGCTCAGATCCTATACTCTAACGTTCTACTCTCCTCCAGGCATTTAATGAGCCCAGGAACCCTCAAAGTTCATCCCAACTACTGTAGCTCCAGCCATTTTGTCCAATGGAAGATCTAAGTAATATCATGCTCAAAAGTTAAAAGAGTAGGATTTACTATACAAAGCCTATATCTCCCACTTGGGAATGTTCAAGTATCATTGAGAGAATGATGAACTTGCAGATTCTCAAAGTGGAAGCAACTTGCCTGATGCGCGGGTATTGACTATTCAGCTTGCTCTTTGTTTCCCCTTCGGGTTTCTTTTCTTTGGCCTTTTGCCACTTTTCAAATTTCCACTTACAAATTTTTCCACATTAAAAAGAAAGTGAGCCCTGCTTTCTCAATGGCAGTTTTGTTACAGAAGCTCTGGTAACAGTTGGCTTTGGAAGAGGGAACCAAGAGGGCCTGAAGTGATGGACTCTCACACCAGAGCCACAGGAGTGTTTCTCCATTTCGATCTCATCAGGCCTCTCCTGGCACCATCCCTGGGACTGGAGAGTAGATGGTCTTTCCCACATTGCTGGTAATGGTGAAAACTTCAATATAACCTGAATGTCTGACAATACGGACATGTAGAATGATGTCATCCCTTGATGAAAAATCATTCAGCAGTAAAAAAAAAAAAAAAAAAAAAACAAAACGGTGCTTACAATGCTCATGTGCACACCAGGAAGTAATACACGGAAACTCATGCTGTAGATTAAGAATAAAACATAGGATATCACACACACACAATTGTTAAACAAAGTCATCATGTACAAGGAAAAGATGTCGTGAAAGAATGGTACCAGATTGTGAATTCTGACCAAAATAGTTGCTAGGAGAAGAATATTACCACAGATTTTTTTTTTCCCTTGTGTGTGCACACTATCCAAAACTTAATTAACTAATTATTACTATTAGAATGGAAAACACGTATTTGCTAATTGATGACCTGAGTCATATGTATTATCAGTAATTAAGCTCAATAAGCTATGAATTTCCTCAGTGCTTATTTATGTAGAAATGTAAGCCTGTGCTCAATATTTTGATGAAATCTATTTATATTTTATGTATTTTCTGGTGCACTGAATAAAAGTAAAAATATTGTAAGACTTCAAATAGAGCTGAGTCTATGTTTCCATAATAAAGTGGTGACCTATAACATCTTTTATAAAGGGCAGAAAATCTGGAATACAATGTTGATCAGTGCTTTCCCGTCTATATTTTCTCTCTTGTTACGGCCCTGGTTCTATTTCTTTGCCGTTAGTGCCTGACCCCCAGAGACAGTGATTCGACACGACCTGTGGTCTCCGCCCAGCACCAGGCTGACTCTTCCGTTCCTTTTGACTTCTGCCACCTTGCTGGCCAGCTGCTCGGTCGCTTTCCCTACAGTCCTTGGATTCTTCACAGTTCCAAAGGGACTGTCATTAGGGACGTCATCAAAGGTCAGGTCCCCATAATCTTTCACATCACACTCTAAAATTAATATTAAATGTTTCACATTACTAAGTAAAAAAGAAGATTGCAAATCAGTCTGTGTAGGATGATTCCAAATGAACAATATAAATATATTTTCCAAAAGACTGTAAACATTGTGGAGGTAGAATCCACATCTGCTTTTGCCTGCCATCCTCACCTCCCCAGTACCATGCACTGGCATCTGCTGTATACCAGCTGTTAGTGAATACTTCTTGAATCGGTAACAGTGATAATCTTCTGGTTTGGGCTTAATGGGGGATATCACTGTGCTTGTCTCTGTCTCTCTGCTTAGGTGCTTTCTACCTTTCTATAATAAGCATGTTTTGTTTGGTAATAAAGAAATAGTTAAAATATATATTAATGTACATATATATATATAATGAAAATGTAGAAAACACCTGTATATTTTCTTCTGGAGAATACACACACACACATACACACACACACACACACACGCACACACACACACACACATGACTTTGTATTAACAGCACTTGGATTTAATCCAATCTGTCACCTGCTGAAGCAACTCAGCTTCCTGCTCTGTCCATTGCACCTGCCTCATAGTGATGTTGTCAGAATTAAATAAGAATATGCATCAGCAATCTATTCCTTTATGTTGTTGAGTAGATCTCATTGTATGGATGTACCACTCCTTGTTTAACCATTCATCATTTGATGGGCATTTTGTCGTTTCCATTTTTTGGTTATCATAAGCATTTCTGCCACAAACATACAAGTACACATCTTTGTGCACACAAATCTTTTCACTTGTCATAGGTAAATACCTAGGAATAGACCTGCTGAGTCAAAAGGTAAAGGTATGTTTACTTAGGAAACTGCTAACCTGTTTTCCAAACTGGCTGTGTCATTTTGCATTCCCACCAGAAATACACGAGTGCTCCATTTGCTCCACATTCTTGCCAACAGTTTACCAGGGTTTCATATGTACAGATAGCATACGAGTAAGCTTATACTTTTAAAATATATCTATGAGTTTGTATTTTCAGCTTTATCTATATACACGTGTATGTGTGCACACATATGCACACTGTGCAAACACAGGGGCTCTTGTTATTATTACCGTTTCATTTTGTTTCCTTTCACAATTAAAGGTCCCCTTGCCTTCCATTTTCAGTTCCCCGACTCCCCTGGCATCGACCCCAACCCAGTTGTTGCACACACATATTGTCTCACACCACAGTTTGGCTGGAAAGACAAAAACTATCTGAATGAGGATGTCCACCCGATGCTCACTGAGCGTTCTGCTCGTGCCCTGCTTCTTTCATAGGATGTGACTCTCAGGTCACAGCAATTCTGGAATAAATGTCATTCCACACACTCTGCTTTCACAGGCGCCTGCTCCTTCCTCCAGAGTGGGAGGAAATCAGGCTGATGATGGTTCGACTTAAAATTTACCTTGTTCTTTAAGTTTCTCAAGCAGACCAGCCTTTCTCAATGCTCTAGGGCCTTCTTCCACCCCTCCTCGCGGCTGAACAATTGAAAAATAAATTACTTCAGACATTATCATGACCATCAGATGCTCATTACAGGAACCCTTTTCATTATTTCATCAGTTGAATTGTAACTATCGTTTTTGAGTTCCTACAGAGCCAGGAATTTACATTATCTCATTTTATCTTCACAGCAAAGTAGACTGAATTACTCCTGTGCCAAATAGCAGGAACTAGAATCACAAAGGTTATATGATATCCTGTGCACACAGGTGGTGAGTGGCAGAGCCTACGTTCACGCTCAGGTCTTTGAATTCCAAAACCTGCATCCCCTCTTCCCACCACACCATGTTATCAACATAGCGAATACATATTTTGTGCAAAAGCACGCTGACAGATGGATACAATAATGAAAGAGAGAAGGCTTCTGATTTCGAGTCCCTTGTAAGCTAATAGGAGATTTGGGCGTTTAACCTCGAGTACAGTACACAGATGGCTGCTTCCATGCAGATATAAGATGTCATAGTAACAAACACAGGATGTTCCCAACTCTGTTGGGCACAGGGCATTCCGGTGAAGGGTGCATGGAGCAGAGGACGTTTCTGCTGAGTCTGGCAGCACAGGTGGGCTATCAGGAAAACAGGATGGAGGGAGGGAGAACCTCTGCAAAGCAGGGAACAGCGTGGGAAAAGCATCAGACGAGAAAGAGCGGGCACGAGACAGACCTAAGTGCAGGTGCCCACGGTGAGCTGGAGCTCCCGGGGAGGAAGCAGGCCACAGAGAAAATCATCACCTGAGAGCTGAAAACACAAAGACCAACCCAGTGCTTTCAAGTTTTCACCTGTTTAAACAGTTGAGGAGAAACTCTACCCTTGCTGTTTTGACATTAGTGACATCAGCACTCTTCCTCCTTGGGGCAAGTCTTCCTCAGCCCCCCGACTGACAGGAGGACTAAAGACAGTTCCTTTCTGTATCTTTCTTGCTCTCATTTCCAACCGGGCCTTTAGACAGAATAAGCTACTTGTTGTTGTGGGATGAGACGTGTGTCAAAGGACGCCTGTGTCTGTCCCTAGGACTGGGGCCGTGGCACCAAACTAAGCAGATATTTCCTCCCCGCTCAAATGACCAGAAGTCGTGCCCTGGATGCCACGTACATCCTTGATTCCTGTCCCCGCAGCAAGGGGCCCACGTGCTCTGCCTGACACATTCTGCTTTTTCACTCCACACCCTCTTCACTTGACTCACTTCCCTCTCCCCAGTCAAGTGGACATGATTTCCTCTTCTTTAAACCCCAGTGGGGCGCTGCGTGGTCCCTATTCTGCCTTTACTTCTGTGTGTGTTTTGTCTCTTCCCATCGTTAGGTTGCCGTCCAACTCTCTGCACTGCGGCACTATGCTTTGTAGTGTGCAGGTGAGCATCTAGCAGATGTTCAAAGATTCTCAGGTAGATAAAACCCCCTGACCTTCTTCCCCTCTCCCTTTAGAAGACAAACCTTATAGACCTGTTAGTTCACACTGTATTTGCTATAAATCACTCACTGAATTTCGCAGAGTGACATTTCCTACCACTATTATCCTGTTTGATTCAAACTGCTTCTCATGACTTGTCCCCGCCCATTGCTGGTTTTCCCGTCAGCTTTGGAAATGGCTCTGTCAGCCCCACTGACTGTCCAAGCTGGGCCCAATTCCTAACCGGCCACAAGCGTAAGATCCGCTCTGGAGTGCAGCTCTCTGAAGAGGCGTCAGTGCAAGTCTGGGCACAGGCTTACGATCAGTCTGTCCTGTCTGGAATCACGTAGGTAGGGCTGTTTGACCTCGAGCAAATTGCCAAACCTCTCTGAGCCTTAGTTACCTCAACTCGGAGGTAAAAATACTACCTACCTCATTGTTTGCTCACTGCCTTGCAAGGGGGTGAGGCAGGAAATGGAGCTCTTACTCACACTCAACCTTTTAGTCATCTGCCCCCTAATCCTGTCCTTTTGTCTGCTTGTCAACCTTTTACCTCCTTCAGGTGGGGACAAATGCTTATACGGTGGCCTTTTTATCCTCTCTATTCTATCTATGGCTTAGTGTAGAAAAATCTCTCTCAGTCCTTGCAGTCATGAGACAGTAAGCTTTCTTCTCATAGCCATGTTTTAATGGGAGAAGCGCTGGGGGTGGTGATTACTTCGTTTTTGGCAGTTTTTAAAATCTGCCTTTGTTATAACCTGTTCCAAGAAAAGGTGAACATATTGTGGATTTTACAAGAAACATCTCTGTGTCAGAACAATGTCCCTGTGTTCTGGGAGAGACCTTTGAAGGATTTCCAGGGGAAGAGAAGCAGTATTTATTGACAGTCCAAATGCAGTTTGGATCTCTAACCTCTGGCCCCTCTCAATTTGTTTTGCAATAAAAAGTCAGAGTGCACAGCAAGCATTCAAAATTAAGAAGGTTAAAATGCTGTTCACATTCTGAGAAACCTGGAGAAAATTCTATTTTTTTTTTAAATCAACCTTAAAATCAACTCGCACATTGTCTTATTTGGTTTTGTTCTTTGTTTTTTTGTTCTTTGTTTTTTTCTCTTTAAGCACAGACCCATGTTGAAGTCTGAGGTGTTCTGTCATCTCATTCTATTTACCAGAACGAGTGTGCCCAGGCAGAAAAAAAGACTGTATATTTAAATGTTGCTGACATGTGTGGATTCACAGCTGGTGACTCTACAGCAATCTGGGAGTTTCATAAATCCATTAGTCTAGTCCTTTTAGAGTTGCTAACTTGCAGCAGGATTTTTCTTTCTGCTTTTTTTTTTTTTTCTCTCTCAAGAAAAAGTACATAAAAAATTCTACCTGGCCCATGAACTAACAGTTTTATTAAACAGAATCATTAAAGCTATAAAAAATATGAACTGTTCACAAAGTTGCATAAAATAATAATATTTAGGTTATCCAAATTATAAGAAGTCAGAAGGTTACCACTTATCTATTAAATTTTTCTAGACATTAATTACATAATTAAACAAACATGTTTTCTTAAGATTGTCTCTCATTGTACCTGTACACAGTAACATCAAAAGCAACAAGAGCAACGAAACCTAAATGAGTAGCTACAATGCAGAAATAGTCCATTTCAATTCAAAGAAAAATATTTTCTCTTAGAAAACACAAGGTGATATTCAGCAGGTTCAAATGAAATTGGCTTTGGCTGAGCTCAGGAGCCACAAGAGTAAGTAGGTTTTTGTTTATAATTATACGGTGTTGAAAAATGGTGAGAGAACTTTGAAATATGGATTTCCAGGCCGGATTGTATCAGGAAACTTAACTAACCAGACAATAACAATTTACAAATTTTAAAGTCCAAAATTTTCTAATAAATTCCAGGTATCCAAAGCCAGGCTTTTTACTCACCTGACCCTTTGAGAAGGGAGCTCCGATAACCCCTATGGTTCTGAACTTGGAGCTCATGCTCTGACGCTTCTCCTTGCTGCACCTCGGCTCTCTAGACAGTCACCACCCTCTGCAACCATCAATGACAGAGGACACATCTTTCTTCTTCCATTTATAATTGGGTTGAATCTGTTTACCTTTATTCTAATGAGGTTGACTGGTTCCACCTACTAAACCAAAGAATGACAGAGTCAACAGAATGTCTTGCCAATTCTTCGTATGTGGAATGACCATGATTCCTCTGAGTCTAGGTCTTTGATTAAGTGAGTATTATTCATGGTTATAGTTCACATCGTTTTAAAAAAAGCCAGGTGGATAACATTAATCTTTCAACAACCAACAATTACATGTGGTTTCACAACCTCATTCAAAAGTACTATGGTTCTAGCTGTGCAATCTCAGGGCAGGGCTCTTACTTCCTGTGGGACTTGGAGACCTCCTTGTAGAATAAGGACTGAGACTGGCAAGCTGGTGTCTCATATCTCTTCCAGCACGAGCATCCTGAGTTAAGATTTCACACACAGGATAAATGATTAATCCACGAGATGCATTTCATACACCACTAAGGTACACTCTCAGGGAAAGCACATTACTTTCTTTTTTGATTATTACTTAAAGAAAACATTAGTTGATTGATAAACCAGAGGTATTACCATTTTTGAAATACGATATGTGGGAAAATAATTGTTGAGTCATAACATCATAATCAAGGTATAGAAATAAAAATAGTTCACACTGAGTTTTTGTCATGTTCCAAGTGTTCTGTTTTATATTACCTTATTTAATCTTTATGCCAATTTTATGTTAAGTCTCATCATTAGTGCCATTGTACTGATGAAGATACTGAAGTTCAGAGAGGTTGTCAAAGGTCACACACTGGTTGTAGAGGAAGAGCCAAGATTTAGTACTAGGCATTCTGGATCCACCTAACCACTGGGCTTCCAGGCTAAGCACTGGGAAGGTGTCAGCTATTAACTAACTTGTGCCCCAGGATGTTTTTTGTCATCGTGTAAAACTATGAATTTAGAGGAATGCACCTTAAGGATCCTTCCAACTTTAAAATTGTATGATTGTAATCTAAAAGGAAAATTCACTTAGTAGAAACTAATTTCTTTTTCCTATTGGAGAGAGAGAACATTGTGGAGTTTAAAGTCCATAAGGGAAGAGAATTTTGTATGCTGTATCCCCAGGCCCTAGAACAGTGCTAATATATTTGGTGAGTACTCAATAAATATTTATTGAGTAAATGAATGAGGAAAGCAAAGTCTCATGGGTCCATTTTGATAGAAACATTTCCCAGACAGGCTTTTTATCTTTTACTTGTGGATGAGCTTGTGTATCCTAAATATTTACTTGTGATTTTCCTAATGTAGCCTAGATATTAATCTATTAGGGTATTGATATTGCAAGTAACTGTTTCCAACCTGTCAGAAATCTGATACCTTTATATATGTTATCACACAAAATCCTTAATTTATAAATAGTCACACATAATTTTCTCCTAATGCTTCATGCTTTGCGAGTTTTATTTGTAAATCCTACCCACCCCCAAAATCACAAGTATGTACTTCCACATTTTCTTCTATTTGTTTTAAAGTGTATCTTTCACATTTAGTTCTTTAATCCATCTACACCCACCTCTGTATGTTGTATAAATTGTCCAGCTGTATTTTTCCCTTCGTCATCTGTCCATCAGTCTCCTCAACAACACCCTTTGAACAGTCCATCTGTTTTGCCATTGATTTGAGTGTTATCTCTTGCTGAAGTCTTTCTTCTGTTCCATTGACTTATTTACCTATGGCTGCACCAGGTTCATAATATCCTATTATTATGGCTTTATAGCATAACTTATCATTGTTTGGACAAGAGTTACCTTTTTGTTCTTCTTTTTCAAAATCGATTTATCATGTATGAGTCTCTATTCTATATATTTAGAATAAGTTAATTCCTTTAAAAATCCTTTTAGAGTTTTTACTAAATTTATAGATTAATCCATAGAGATTTGCTAAGTTTCAATTTTCATTGCCAGAATTTTTTCTTTGAAGAATTCTAACATCCTGAAAGTTCTTCCTATACTAAGCTAAGATTGCCTTCCTGTCATTTGACCCACTGGTCACAACCCTTTGATCCAAGTAAAACACACTATCTCTTGGCTTTCATGTTTTTCTTGGGTCTCTATACTTTGGGCTGAATATCCCCAAATACCTCACTGGTTTCTCACATTACATGACTACTACTCTCCTTCAGATCACTCCCTCCCAAACATCTTCTGGCTTGCCTATGCCCTCCTTAAGTAGGGCATCTAGAACAAATACCATACGTCCAAGTGTAGATGGAGTCATCTGACCCATCAAACACAAATTTGGTAATGCTTGACTTTTCCAGGTCACTGATAAAAATGTTGGACAGGGCCTTAATTTTGTAAATGCTCTGTGGCACTCCACTAGAAATCTTGACTCAGATTGGCACAGCTCCAATAATTGGTCATCATTCTACTGGTGTGGTTGTTCACTAATTTCCAACTCAACCACTCCATCTTGCCCATAAGGACGTCATAAGCTAATTTATCAAGTGTCTCAATAAAGTTTCACTACATTTTACTACCTATGTCATCCCCCAGTCTGTCTTCTCTATCAAAGGTGATAAGCCAACCCTGACAGGTCCTGTTCTTGGGGAACTCATCCTGACTTCTAGTGATCACTGCTTCCTTTTTGTTATAAACACAAACCTTCCTTTCAGTCTCCAAAGCTGTTATCTCAAGACATCCAGAATAAGAAGATAGGGTGTATTTTACCTACATTACCCTATTCAAAGAACTACTTTTTTCTGCTCAGCGCTTTCATTTATCTTAGAGTATATATTGGGGTTTTAAAAGCCCTTCTCCTAACAATACAGCCTCTTAACAAACCTTTTTTTAAAAAATATTATCTGGCATTTTCCTGGGGATGAGACCACACCATATTTTATTCTTTCTTTTAATTTTTTTTTTTTTTTTTTGAGACAGAGTCTCACTCTGTTGCCTGGGCTAGAGTGCCATGGTGTCAGCCTAGCTCACAGCAACTTATAACTCCTGGGCTCAAGCAATCCTCCGAAGTAGCTGGGACTACAAGCATGTGTCATCATGCCTGGCTAATTTTTTTCTATTTTTAGTAGAGATGGGGTCTTGTTCTTCATCAGGCTGGTCTACATCTCCTGACCTGAAGCAGTCCTCCTGCCTGGGCCTCCCAGAGTGCTAGGATTACAGGTGCAAGCACCGCGCCTAGCCAATATGTGATGGATCCAAAGTCAGTGGAATGAAATTTGCCACCTTAAAACCCTTGTTTTATTTTCCTGTGGCTGCTGTGACAAAATACTTACACCACAAACTGGATGACGTAAAACAACAGATAGTGTCTCATGGTTTGGAGGCCAGCAGTCTGAAATCAAGATGTTGACAGAGCCATATTTTCTTTGAAAACTGTAAGGGAATCCTCCCTTGCTGTTTTTCAGTCCTGGAAGTTTTCTGGCAATCTTTGGCATTTCTTGGCTTGTAGATTGATTGCTCTACTCCTCCATCTTCACACGGTGTTCTCCCTGTGTCTCTCTCTGTATTTTCACCTGGCTCTCTTTGTATAAGGACATCAATCATACGGATTAAGGGCCCACCCTACTCTAGTATGACATCATCTTAACTAATTATATTTGCAATTGACCCTATTTCCAAATAGAACTACATTCTGAGGTGCTGAAGGTTAGGACTTCAATGTATCTCTTTGGGGGGGATGTAATTTAACCCCTAAAAGCCCCCAATTAATATTTTTGAAAACATAGAGATGTTAATTTAAAAGTTGCATAATGAGAAGGACTAAAAAAAATGACGTACCTCTTGTCCTCTTGTTTCTCTTTCTGAGGCTCCAAACTGTGACCCATTTCTTTATTGTCTTTTCAGCAACCAGCTGATAATAAGAAGTCTTTTCAGATGAAGCCCAGGATTCTTAGCACTTTGAAAGACTGTATTGTACACAAAATCTGAGGGACTAAATCTTGAATGGGGTGATTTCAGGGAACAATTTTGTTTGCTGCATCGCCTAGACTCCTTAAACCCAACAGAGCAAGGATGCACCTGCTCCTGGAATACTAATGATTTTATGGAAATGTTCACGCTGGATGATCTCTGGGTAAATTACCTAGTCATGTCTCTGAGTAGGAGCTCTCTTAACATTTTGAGGCATACCAGTAGCTAAGCAGAGTGGGCAGCCATGAAAAGAAGGTTCACCCTTAGTGTCTGGCTTATGTCACCTCAAATTATATTTTTATAGACTTCTTCTCTTTCTTTCCCATCTTTTTTCTTTATCCACTCAGACTTGAAGCAATACTCTTGGGAGTGTGGAGGCTATAGGAAACAAAATGTTGAACAGCAATGTTGCTGAACTCTCTGTGAGCATGGGGAACTGAAGACAGCACTGCTCTGGAACCAGGTGGCAGAGGATTCCCCAAAGAGGGACTCCATCCACTTTGGTGCCCTGAGGTCTCCAGAGAAATCACCCAAGGTCCAACAGAACCCTGAACTTCAGCACTAGTTTCAGGGGAAGATATTTAAGTTTTATTTGGGAGGCTTCAGGTACAGACTCCCACAAAGAGAGTCTGAAAATACAGAAGAAACAAGGTGTACTTCACAGGGAATTAAAATCACTAGGTTCAAATGTATATTAATTTAAGAGATGGTGGCATTTTTGTAAAATAAAATATCTTGGCTCATGCTCTGGGAACTAACTTATCTAAGCTTCAGTTGAAGCATTTCTGGAGGAAAATGGATTTTTCTAGTATTTTAAAATATTTTTCTCTTTGACTTTGACATTCTATACCCTTGGTGGGAGATAGATTGGTGTGGGAGTCTACATATCTTTCTTGGATTTGCTGGGTTTCTTGAATCTTTAGATTAGTATTATGTATCAATTTCTTAAAAATTCCTGGTCCTTTTTATTTTTTTATGTGTTCAAGTGTTTTCTATTCTGTGCCTCATATTCTCTCTTCTCTTTTTCTGAGATTAAGTTCAAAGTATGTTAGACATTCTGACTCTATTCTCTTTTCTTATTTTTTACATTTTTGTCCTTCCACGTTGCGTTCTGAATAATAGCTTCTGATGTGTTTACTGGTTTGCTAATTCTTTCCTTAGCTAAATCTGTTTGATGAGTTTCCAATTTCAATTTTTGTATTATTAATTTTTTATTATTGTTTTATTCTTCTTGTAGTTATTGTCATTTTTTTATTTCTTTTTTTTATTTCAGCATATTATGGGGGTACAGATGTTTAGGTTATGTATGTTGCCCTTGCCCCCCCACCAAGTCCGAGTTTCAAATATGTCCATCCTTCGGGTGGTGAGCATTGCACTCTTTGTGTATACATATACCCATCCCCTCCTCCCTCCTCCCCCCTGTCCAACATCCAATAGATGTTATTCTTATATGTGCACTTATGTGTTGATCAGTTAATACCAATTTGATGGTGAGTACATGTGGTGCTTGTCTTTCCATTCTTGGGATACCTCACTTAGTAGAATGTGTTCCAGCTC
>CAUYSK010022945.1:0-34286 GCA_963575035.1 Avahi laniger
CAAGAACTAGGCCACGTGCCTCGGGGTCCCCAGCACACAGCCCAGGCCCAGGGTGTAGGAACAAGGGACTCAGGAGGCAGACAGACCTAGCAGGGTTCACGCCCTGGAGATTCCTGGTGAAGACGAGGATCTTAACTGCTCTGTGCCTCAGTTTCCCCACCTGACCTGTGGGCTTGCTGTGAGCCTTCAGTGCAGCAATCCTGTATAGTAGGCTGCTGGCAAAAATGGCCCCTCCCTGAGCCCACGCCCCTTTGCAATGTGACTTTACAGGACTCTCACCAAGAGGTGGAGTCTGCTCCACACCCTGGAATCTGGGCGGGCCTGTGACCTGCGGTGGCCAATACCCTGCAAGTGACGCCATGCCCTCCCAAGGCTCCCAGCTTCTGCTGGTGGGAAAGCAAAGGCAGCTCAGAGGAGTTATGTAACGGCGGCTGGCGAGCGCAGAGGCCAGAGGGCTCGGCCTGCCCGACTGTCCGAGGCTGACGGCCAGCCGTGCGCTACCCGCATAGCAGTGTCCCCCGGGAGGGAAGGGGGCTCCCCAGAGATGTGCAGGGATGACATCACGTCACTTTCCTGTCTGCCGGGGCAGGGTGGTCTGTCAGGATCGAATTCTGGGTTAGGGGAGCGCCCTGTACCCACAGGTGACCTTGGGTTACTAAGTGGGGCCAGTGGCATCTTCCAGTGTGTCCCTTCGAGTTTGCCGGAACAGCCGGAACTTAAGCAGCGCCCCAGGGATCCCCTTTTCTTCCCACAGAAAGAGGCTAGGGGCCTGGGACTGCTGGAGTGTGCCCAGGGCTGTTTGCTTGTTTGTTTTTAATTTACATTTGCTCCACGCCTTTCACAAAAGATGTTTGTTTGGGGTCTTTTTGTAGCCGATGGTCTGCATGTTCCTTTGGGTCCCCTGTAACCACATCTCGGTGTGAGAGGAGGAGGAGGGGAACGGACTGGAAGTTTCACACGGTTGATGGAGGAGTGGGCGTCTTGTTCTCCGTCAGGGGACTGCGGTCGCCTTCCAGCCTTGAGCTTGGGCATCAGAGTTTGGGGACACCAGATAGTTCTATTTTATTCCTACAATCAGCCAGCGGCCAACATACTGACACAAACACAAAAGGTCTGGAAGCTGCCATTGCTAATCTCCTGCTGGTCTTGAAATTTGGAAGAAGGAGCCGGGATAACACATTAAGTAGGAGTGTTCACTGGCCTGCTCAGAGAGCCGTGAGATCCCAGCTGGAAGCACCAACGTCCGTCCCACTGGATTTAGCCTCTGTTAGCCAGAGGCTCCTGAAGGTCTTGATTTGCAGATACTTGGCGCTTTTTGGCCCTGGATTCAGCGGCCTGCCCGTGCCTCTGGGCTGCAGAGTTCCCTTCAGGCCTCTAGTATTTGGCAGAGAACACCCTGCAACTGCCCAGAGACCTGCTCGAGGTCTCTGGCTCCAAGAAGGCAGGCTACCTGCCTTTGCTTTTTAGCACAGTGGTGTGTCTTTAGCACTTTCTTGTACAATGGCTTATACAGTAAGTAGGTGCTCAGCCAAAGCGGTAATTAATCCAAGACACCCCTGGGCCAGAGTCAGAAGCCCCAGGAGGGCTCCTTAAAGCACAGAGTGCTGAGCCTTGCCCAGACCTCATAGGTCTGGAGGGGCCTGAGATTCTCATTCCTCACAAGGTCCAGGCAATGCTGCTGCTGCCAGGAACCCCACTTTGAGAACCATAGGCTGAGCAGACAAAGCCTGTCCCCAGTGCCAGGTGGCTTGGCTCTGTAGGGCGCCTCTGCTGCTGCTCCACTTACCTCTGCCTCAGTTTCCTCATCAGTAAAACCGAGAGAATTACAACACCCACGCTACATGGTAAATGCCACATAAATGCTACCTAAAATGCAAGGAAGCACACAGGAGAGAGAACAGAAGTGAACTCCCATCACCCTCTGTTTCCTCCCTGCCCTTCTGCCTCCCCACCTCTGCACGGGGCTAAACTGAGGGGGACGGGAGCCCTGGCCCCGGCCTAGGACCCCAAGGTGGGCAGCCAGCCCTGACTCCGCAAGGTAAGCAGGTCTGAAGGTCAGATTTAGATTCCCAGTCCACGGCTCCGTAGCCTGGACTGACAGAACCAGAAGAGCCGGTTCCTCTGGGTGCAGAACAGCACAT
Source organism: Avahi laniger (assembly GCA_963575035.1). Classification (NCBI taxonomy): domain Eukaryota; kingdom Metazoa; phylum Chordata; class Mammalia; order Primates; family Indriidae; genus Avahi; species Avahi laniger. The sequence continues at coordinate 2,142 of CAUYSK010022945.1, forward strand.
GCTGGTGCAAAGGCAGGAAGAAAACCGCAGGCATCTCTGCATGCCCAGGGCCGCTGGGAGGAGGCCCATGGCACTCAGTTCATCTGTTTCCAGAGGGGTCTAGAATCCCACACCTGTACCTTCCCCACTGTCACGGCTTGTGCAGGGGACAGCCTGGGATGCCAGCCACCCGGGGCTCCTGAGCAGGGCAGGGCCTTCCGGAAGTTTCTGCTCCCAGCCTGAGGGTCCAGGGCAAGGCTAGGCACCAACCCCACAAGGGACACCTGCACCCACTCCACTTACTGTGACTCCCCTGAAGAATTGGGGCCTTCCCTCGTGCTCTTCACACTTTCCTCCATCTGTACCACAGCCTGGGAGTGGGAACTCCCGGTGCACCCCGCCCTCCACAGGCTCTTTCTCTCACAGCCCCAGCAGAGCAGCTGGAGAGCCCCCAGAACTGGGGCGGATCCCACAGCCCCCGGCACTGCTCAGAGCTCGCAGGACGGCCTCAGGCTCCTTGTAAGCTGACCTGGGCCCTCCCGACTCATGCCACACCGCTGCCCCATGGCCTCCCACCACTGGGCCAGCAGGCGTCACACCTGCGACCTTCACACCTGCTGCGCCCTGGACCAAGAGGGCCCTTGTGCACCTGGGCTGCCTGGTGAGCCCCCAGCACCAGCCTCCCAGAGGGTGTCTTCTGGTGACTCTGACTGTCACACTCTTCTCTGGCTACCACGGTGTGCCAGGTCCGGAGCCATTCACAGAACAAAGGCCTTTTCACAGTTTAGAAATCACCTGTTTGCATGTCCCCGTCCCTCGCCAGACTCTGAGCTCCTTGGAGCAGGTTGGTCCCTCCACAATGAACCTTCTGCGCCCGACTCAGGCAGGCCCAGAAACTGCAGCCCTGCGATTTGGGCAACTGACCCACACAGCGTTCCAGGGCGTGGGCTCTGGGTCCCAAATACCTGGGCCCGAGCTCCTGCTTCTCCATGGGGCTGGGGCAGGTCATTCGCCTCTCAGTGCCTCTGGTTCCTTATCTGCAGAATGGGCACGACTTCTGACTCAAGATCCAGAGGCTCCCACTGCAGGCCCCGCGCCCACCCGGCACAGACACAGACTCTGCTTACCCAGAGTGACCCACACCGCCTTCCCCTCTAGCCAGGCGGAGCATCGGAAGGAAGCGGTGTGCCACACTCAGGGAGGGAGAGGCCAGGGGCAGCTGGGACACCCTTTCCAGAACAGCTGTCGCGCGAACGGCCCCACTGCCCAGCCAGCACTCTCTGCGTCTGTTCTGAGACAGTCCTGCCTCCTGCCTTCTCACCTGGAGGCCCCCAGAGCTGCTCTCTCCGCTGGAATGTTCTCTGCATATGCCAACACCTCCAGCCTCCCCAGAGGCAGAGCCATCCGGCTCGCGTGAGGGGCCTGACCTCTGTCTGGACACATGTGGGTTTGTAGTTTGACCTTCTTAGGGCGACTTTATTCTTCATTTTTCTTTTTGGTGGCCAAGAGTCGGGGAGAGGTCTCCCCATTGTCACCCTCTTGACCCCTGTGCTGTGTCAGAAGGTGTCCAATACTTCTTGGTGTATTAAATTTTGAAAAATCAGGTCCCCTGGAGACAGGCAGTTAACAGCTGGCTGCTCACCTGAGTTATCAGACAGCGCCCCGCGTCCACCGGATGATGTGACCATGTCAACTTCACTCCTTTCTTTGAGGCTCCAGAACTAGACTTGGGGGCTGAGATCAAACAGTCCACAGACACACGCACCCCACAAGCACATACACACATACGCATGCATGCACACACGCACACACACACATACACAGGTACGCACACATGCACGCATACGTCTATGCATACTCATCTGCACACACACACCCCCCACAAACACGCACGCACTTTGCAGGCCCAAACAACATGCACATCAGGTTTTTATCATTTTTGCATCAGGTTTTCACAGAATGGAGACTATTTTAGGCTGGAAAAAATAAGATTGAAGGTAACTTGCTGGTCTGTGTGGATAAGCACAAGTGCGGGTGCGAACACCTATGCCCAGAAACCCACAGAGAATAAAGATGGAAGAGATAAGTGACTCCGCCTCTGACTTTAAGGGCAAGAGAGAACAATCCTCGGCTGCAGCGGCGGCCTGTGGAGGCTGCGTGTGAGCTTTCACCCGACACTCCGGGACGTGCCCACGCGGGACTCCAGGCACACTGCAGTCACCTGCGGGTCGGCGTGAGCCCCGCCCCAGCAGCAGGTTCCGGCCCCCAGTGCGCTCCCCCAGCACGGAGGGAGAAAACGTCTGAGGAAGCCTCCTCCCCCCGGCTGGGCAGGAATCCCCGGCCCCCAGGTGGGGAGAGGGGGCTGCAGTCGTCTGCAAGAGCAACGTCCACCTGGGCGCTGACCGTGCACCGGCCAGAAAGGTCGCGAGAGCGAGAGCCAGTGCGTTACTGCCGTGTTGATGGGGGTGGGTTTCTGCCTTTCCCGCAGGCACGGTTTCCTCATCCGTAAAGCTGGGGAAGCACCGGCCTCTTGATGGGTGTTGTGGAGGCGCATCCTGACTTTAGGAATGGCGAATGGCGTGCATAGCGTAAGCAAGTGTGCGATGGGCAGCTGTCGTTAGTTTGCCATGGGGGCGGGGGAAACAGGTCACCCAAACAGGAGGCAGGGAGCTCTGCATAGAAAAAGAACCACTTTGCTTAGGAAAATGCACCTTTGGAAAGGCCCCCAGGGAACCCGGATGTCAGTAGGTGAGAAGCGGGGTTGTTTTGTCTCCTGCGAGGGGAGGAAGGTGACCTGGGGGAGCGGAGGGGCGGGAGGAGGCGAGGCGGCAGGGCCGCTGTGGATAGGACATTCCTGGGCGGTGAGTCAGTCGGGCCGGCACACTGAACCTTCGCTGGGCCGTGGGCGTGTGAGTTTTCTTCTAATGTAGCTGAGTACCAACAAACGAGGAAAATAAAAATCTCCCCTCATGGATAACTCCTGACGACACTGTGAAAAACAAAAGCATTTATTGGCAGAAAATCCGAACAGCACAGGAAGGTACAAAATGAGGAGAAAGCCTCTCCCAGCCCCACCCCCACGAAAAATGTGCCCAGATGTTTTCTGTTCCTGAGACGCCTGCCCGGGGGCAGGGAGTGTGAGCCCGACTTCCTCCCGTTGCCCCTGACTGTCCTGGGCCTGGAGGAGCCGCCTGCAGCTGCCCACGGTTCTCCAGGCCAGAGTCCTAAATAGTCTTAAGGGTGAAAACCACGGTGTGGGCCGGGCCGACTCCCTCCCCAGCCCTGTCCCAGCTTCCGGGGGCTGCCAGCAGGCATTCCAGGGCTGGTGGCCACAGTGCTCCAGTCTCCACCCCCGTGGTCACACGGCCTCCTCTTCTATAGTCACCTGTCCCTCTGCCTCCCTCTCAGAAGGGCCCTGTGACTGCACTTAGGTCCCCCAGGTAACTGCGGGTGACCTCCCATCTCAAGGTCCCTAACCCAGCACAGCTGCAAAGTCCTTGTTCACACCAGGCCACATCCGTAGGACCGGGATCAGGACGAGGCTGCCTTTGGCTGTAATTCAGCCGAGCACAGGGAACAAGCCTGAGTCTGGGGTGCAGAGTGCTGGCCAGTGGGGCCCACCCAGCTGTGCGTTCAGTTCTGACCTACTTTCTCCTTAGGAAGCCCTCGGCTTGTACATAAACTAGCATCTGTCCCCTCCTCGTCCAGTGCCACCCAGCTGGGACCCCTGCTTTTCCAGAGCTGGAACCCCCTGTTCCCCCGTACTCACTGGACACTCCAGGCCCTTCTGCGAACTGGGGCTGCCCTGAGCTCCAGGCCCGCGGTGTCTCCCTGCTTCCAGCACACCCCCCAAACAAGCACAACTCCCAAACCAGCATACCCCCAAGCCACCACACCTCCAAAACCCACATACCCACCAACTAGCACACACCCCAACCAGCACACCTCCCAAACTACACCCCTAAACCAGCACACCCGCAAACCACGACTCTCAGCTAGGCTGCCTCCTGCTTTGCTCAGCTGCCAGGATGACGCCCCCCTCCTCTTGCCAACTGGTCCCGGATATTTTAGTCTTCTGCACCTGGGACACCCCCACACACGCTTGGCTTCCAGGGGGACTTGGGACCACTGCAGTCCAGACAGGTACACAGTCCGGGGTGCACTGGTGTTGGGGCCAGGAGGGGTGGCAGGGATGGGGATGAAGGCAAACTCGAGGGTGGCTCTCAGGACAGGAAAGCTGCAGTGGGGGCCCCGACATGGAGTCCAGCCTCTCCCCTCTGAGGACAGGGGATCTTCATAACAAGGCGCCCTCCCTATGGCCGTGGCCATCAGCCTGCTGGCACCGGGAAGTCCTATGACAGGTGCCCTCTGAGCGCAGAGCAGGAACTGGGGTTAACGTCCGGCTCCCGCCTCTTGGTCTGTGAGCAGCAGCTGGCAGGTGGGCGGTGTGGCGTGGAATTTACAGGCTCACTGGAGCGCAGCTACGTTCCCTGCAGCCAGGCATCCGCCTGCCCAGCAACCAGGACTGCGTCCCCAGGGAGAAGGAAAGAACGAAGCTGATGCTGTCAGCATGAGTGGATCATGGATCCCTGAGTCCTCGTGCTGACGTGTCAGCTCAGGGGCCAAACCACGTGCCCATTCTTGGGACCGCATTGGGGTTTTTCTCTTCCAAAGGAGTAGATCCCTTTGTTAGATGTTCCTAGTGCCTAACGCAGTGTCTGATGCATGGAGAAAGGAGGGATGGAAGGAGGGAGGAAGGAAAACAGCATTCTACGTTTCAGGGACCCTAAAACTCATTGCTGGGGCCCGAGTGTGTATGCCCTCCTCGAATCCTTGTCTTGAAACCTCAGTCCTGATGTGCTGGTATTAGGAGGTGCGGCCTTTGGAGGCGAGGAGGGGTTGAGGGAGGAGCCCTTGTGAGATTAGTGCCCTATTAGCGGAGTTCTTCCCTTCCACCCTGTGAGGACTCAGTGACAAGGTGCCGTCTACGAACCAGGAGGCCCTCACCGGACACTGGATCTGCCGGCGCCTGGATCTTGGACTTCCGGCCACCAGAACTACAAGAAATAAATGCCTGTTGTTTATAAGCCCCCATCCGTGGTGTTCCGTTACAACAGCCTGAACAGACGAGACACCCACAAAGGACATGATACATTTTAAAAATGAAATTGGAATTGAACGTGGCCACAGGCTTGAGCAACCAATTTGGGCTTCACACCGAATCCCGCGTCTGCCTCCATTATCCCGCTCTGCCTCTACGCAGGGTGCTCGCTCCCTGCCAACTCACTTGAGTTGGAGGACCCCCTCCCAGCGTCTGCACAAGCCCTGAGTCTCAGGGATTCATCTTACTGAGACATGGCCAGAGCCTCTTGGCTTCCTCGGGAATCGGATGCCGGCTCCACTGAGGCCCGGCAGCTTCCCAAGCCTGGCCGGGGCCTCCGGGAAACCTTGTTCAGTCCGTGGGTTTAGGCAGCCACTGCCCCAGCACGAACTCGGGGAGTGTCTGTTATGTTTGAGACCAGTGTCAAAAGCCATTGTGCCATATTGGTTGAGAACACAGCTCCTGAAACCAGAAGGCCCGGTGCAAATTCTGCCTGGATCATGTGTCCTTGGGCAACTTTCTTAACTCTGTGAATCTCGGTTTCCTCATCTGCAAAATGGGAATAAGAGAAACTACTCACCTAAGGGCTGTTATGGGGCTTGATGGGGCTAATGTGTGAAGATAGGGGAGCGGGGTGCCCTGGATGGTTTTCCCCTCTACGAGCTTGCCTACTGCTCTGCACACCAGCTCAACACCCAGAGGCAAAGAGGCTCTGAATTTGGGGTCTCAAAATGGAGCACGTCCTAAACAGTCCTGACCCACGGCAGGGTCTGTTAATGTTTAGGGCGAGCTCCGTTAATGATTCTGCAACGGGGCACACACCTGCCCCCCGAGCAGGATAATTAAATGATATTTTTATAGTCAGTTCAGGTCAAAAACTGCCACCAAATGAGTCACCTACCAGGTCATATTTTGCCAGCAAATGAGCTGCAGAAAAAATGTTTGTTTATTTTGGACTTCAGAATTGAGGACAGGAGGCTTTTATCTTGTCTTAAAAGCTCAGCTGTGGTCTGGACCCGGAAAGCAGGGTCAGCGAGCGAGGGGCCCCCACGGGGCTGGGGAGTCAGAAAGCCACGTGGAAGGGGCCCCACGGTGGTCAGCTCCAGCGACAGAGGCTCGTGGGCAAGTGTCCAGCACCACAGGACGTTGAGGTTTATGTAAAATCTCTTGGTTTGTAAATGTTGCTAAGTGATGAAGTTTAAAAGCAGAGGTGGCAAGCCAAGAAAAATGACTTGTGGGGTCACCCGGCTCACGGGAACTCCAGTTGGGCACAGTAAGCGTGGCCCCCGGGCCTCCCTGGCTCTGCCTTCCCCCGCCCTGCACCCATCCCAAGTGTGTGGCCACACGGATCCCAGAAGAGCCTGGCGGGGGTAAGATGGCAGGGCCCCGAGGCAGGATCCTGGGACTGGCCGACTGTCCCTTCTGCGGCGGACCCGGCCGAGAGCTGCCGCGATCGCACCTGGAATTGCCCACTTGACTGCGTGCCTGTAACACGCGTAGCTGGAGCCTTAAACATAACTCGAAAGCTCTTCTGTTAAATGTTTAAATTAGGGTGAAATTTCCGCCACCCACTGTCACCCCCACTACACGTTTCCGTGCCTAAACGGTAATATCCTCTGTTGAGGAACTGGTATACCAGGGATTCCAGAGCAGTTCCGCGGAGCTAGCTGTTGTCCCAGCTCCAAACTGTCTGCTTTCCTCTCGCTTATCGCTATTTGAAATGAACCCTCTCTGGCCTTGCAATAACAGGGCAGCCTCTACCTGTCAGGTCGGCCTCGTGGCCACACCCAGGTACTGTAAATGCAGGAGAGCCGCCGGACCTTCCTGCCCGTAGGTCACTCTGCACAAGACCGATCACCTGTCCCCTCCTCCTCCCTCCGCATTCTGTGCCGCTGCACCTGACAGGGGGCTGGGATTCTCACAGAAGGCTGGGGTGGGAGCTCTGGTGTCCCCTCAGTTTCCTGGCCTGACATATGCATAAGCCAGACGGGAAGGGGTCGTCCCTTACTCCTCATACTCCTCAGCGATAGAGTGTGAATGGATACGAAATGCAAATGCATCCTCGCTATTGGAGATGTGCCCCCCATGGTGAGCGAACCACAGACTCATCTCTGTCCACAAAGAACTGCATATTTCTTATCACACCCGAAACAGCTGCTCCCGCGGCCCACAACAGCTCTTCCTGGAGAGAGAACCTGGTCCTGAAAACTCCCAGGGCACCCCTGACAGAGGTGCGCCCAAGACGGCAGGTATCCAGTGGACCACTAACAGACAGGCCGAGCCCCGTCCTCCAATTCTGCACCTGAAGCAGGTCAGATGTTCAGAAGGCAGAAACCTAGAGCGCCAAACCCAGCAGAGATGCCCACGCTGTGCGCATTCCGATCCGCTCTTGGCCCTCTGCCTTCGCAGGTGGAAAACGTAGAGAGAGACGGACCCCTTCTCTCACCGCGGGCTGATGCATTTGTGTTTGGATTTGGTTCTAGCAAAAAAACTTGTTTCAGACTTTGACGCTGTCGTTTGTCAAATGATACAGGCACAAAAGTCTTTGGGCCGCATTGCCCACATCCTGAGAACTATTTCTGAGATCCACAGGTGCAATCGTGCCACGTTCCATCCCTGAATCTCCAGCCCATTAGTTACACCCCAAATCAGCCTTGTTACTTTCTCCTTACTCTGTGGTTGTAGTAGACAGAGTAATGACCGTCCCCCCAAAGATGTCCAAGTCCTAATCCCTGGAACCAGTGAGTGTGTTTCCTTACATGGCCATGGGGACTTTACGAGTGTGATTAAATTGAGGATCTCGAGATGGGAGAGTAGCCGGGGTTACCCAAGTGGGGCTGTGTGACCACAGCGGCCCTTATAAGGCGGAGGCAGAGGAGCGGAGAGACGCAGAGATTGGAATGACGCAGCTACGGGCCTCTGGAAGCTCGTGAGGCAGGGGACAGGTTCACCCCTGGATCCCCCGAAAGGAACCAGCCCTGCCAGCACCTTGATGTTAGCCCCCCTGAGACTCAGGTTGGACTTCTGACCTCTAATACCGGAGCAGAATAAATTTGTGGAGTGTTTTTTCCCAATTTTTGTCCGTTTATTTTTTAAAATTCATTATTTTTTTAATTGGCAATAAAAATTGCATGTATTTGTGGCATATAACATGATATTTTGTTCCACAATGTATACATGACAAAACTGAGCTAATTAACATCAGCATTACCTCACATACTTGTCATTTTTATGTGGTGAGAACACTTAACATCTACCCTCTTAGCCATTTTCAAGAAGACAACATATCGTTACTAGTGACCATGATGTGTAATAGATCTCTTGAACTTTCTCCTCCTGTCCAGCTGAAATTTCCTATCCTTTGACCAGTATCTCCCCAATCCCACACCCCCCTCCTCAGCCCCGGCAACCACCATCCTACTCCGCTTCTGTGAGTCCAATTTTTCGGATTCTACACATAAATAAGATCGTGTGTTATTTGTGTTTTTGTGCCTGGCTTATTTCAGTTAACCTATGTCCTCTAGGTTCATCTATGTTGCCGCAAATGACAGGATTTCCTTCTTTTTAAAGACCGAATAGTATTCGATTGTGTGTCTACTACAGTTCTTCATTCATTCATCTGCTGATGGACACTTAGGGTGATTCCATCTCTTGGCTGTTGTGAATGCAATGAACACGCGAGTGCAGATATCTCTTCAACGTACTGATTTCATTTTCTTTGGATGCAGACACAGTAGTGGGATCACTGGATCACATGATGGCTCTACTTGTAAATTCTGAAGACCCTCCCTACTGTATTCTACAATGGCTGTGCTAATTTGCATTCCCACCAACAGCCCGTGAAGGTTCCCTTTTCTCCACATCTTCTCCAGTGCTTATCTTTCATCGTTTTGATAATAGCCATTCTAACAGGCATGAGGTAACATCTCACTGTGGTTTTATTTGCACTCTCTGATGATTAGTGATGTTGGGCATCTTTTCATATACCCCTTGGCCATTAGTGTGTCTCCTTTTAGGAAATGTCTATTCGGGTCCTTTGCCCATTTTTTAATCAGGTTATTTGTTTTCTTGCTATTGAGTTGTTTGAGTTCCCTATATATTTTGGATATGAAACTCTTATCAAATGATGGTTTGCAAATATTTTCTCCCATTCCATAGGTCTCTTTGCTGTGTTTATTACTTACTTTGTTGTGCAGAAGATTTTAGTTTGATGTAATCCTGTTTGCCTATTCTCACTTTTGTTTTCTGTGCTTTCGGCATCATATCTAAAAAACCATTGCCCAGACCAATGTCATGGAGCCTTTCCTCTATGTTTCCTTCTAGTGGTTTGACAGTTTTAGGTCTTATGTTTAAGTCCTTAATTCATTTTGAGTTGATTTTCTCTATGGTGTGAGATAAGGGTCTAATTTCATTCTTCTACACATGGATATCCAGTTTTCCCAACATCATTTAAATGTGTGTTGTTTTAGACTATTAAGTTTGTGGTCATTTGTTACAGCAGCCACAGGAAACTAATACAGTGGTCAGATTCTGCACATTTGAGATTTAACAGGGGCCTCCTAGAGATACAGTTTCATCCGTGGGCAAATGTGGGCAGATGGTGAGACCATGGCATCCTCTCAGGGCAGGTTCGAAACCACCTATCCCCCTTGCTGACAGTGAGAATGCGGACAAGGTAACAGCCCCTCATGCTCAGGGGCCCACACCTATGATGCGTTGTTAGCAGTACCTGCCTCAGTGGCTTCATGGCAGGACTAAAATTCAGGTAATAGGTGGAGGGTGCCTGGTTGGTGCTAAACAGATGCCTCTCCAAAAGGAAGTTTTGCTCAAAGCTCAGGGAGGATCTCTGTCTGTGTGATCCCCTCAAAACCCAGCAGCGGGAAGCCCTCTGTCCCCTTACTCTCTGAGACAGCCTCACCGCATCCCCAGGAAGCAAAGGACCCTGCCTGATCTTCAACAAGAATTGTCACCCCCGGTTTTCCATCACTCCACACTCACTTACTCCTTGGAGGGAGGCAGGGCGTCCACCATCCCCTCCTGTCACAGAAGGTGAGGTGCGGAGTTCTGCACCCAGCGAGGCCATGGGCACAAGGGCATCTAAACCTCCGCCTTCCAGGGCCATGCAGCAAAACCAATGGGAACTTCTCCCATCCCCAGAGACCTCCAGCCCCAGGTCCCTCCTGGCTCGTCCAGCCAGATGTCAGGCTCTGCTTCCATGTCTTGAGCTTCCTGGGGACGTTTTCCACGTCCTCCCTTATCTCTGCCCCTCAGGAAAGGGGTGGCCGTGTCCTTCGCTTCTGCTCACGTGGGAGGGTAAGCGCCCACTTAGCTTTTGGATGCCACTTTGGAAATGCCCTTCCCAGGCCCGGCCGCAGCCCATAGCATGACCTGACCCAGGGAAGAGGTAGATGCACCAAGGCAGTGAGCAAGAACCGCCTGCCCCGCCTCTGCTCAGCCTCCTCAGTCGCTGGGCCAGTCTGCTCGCGTCCTCCTCCGAGTCCCTCGTGGGTCCTACAACACAGGCACTAGCACCAGGCCTATTTTCGGGACGAGGAAAGTGCCTGGCCAAGGTTAGAAATCAGTGCCACTGGGATCTGAACCCAGCTCCGAGTGCAGCGCTCCAGCTTCTGGAAGCTACTCTGTACCTTACTGCCAAATGGCTAGCTCTCGACTCCCAAATGCAGCGTTTCCTTGTTGTTTCTCCTTATTTTTTCTCTGCCAAGCAGCCAGTGATGGAAATACCATCTAAGATATTCCCATCTCTCGAACCCCTCCAGCTCGTCATGTGTGAGAGTCAGATGTGGGGTGGAGGGGCGCCTTGCCAAGGCTCTTGCTCCAAAGCAGGACGGGCAGTTACTGTCAAGTGCCTAATACTGTGAACTATTATCCCCATGTGGAAATAAAAAGGAAGACCACCCGGATGAGAAGGAGCAGGGGCCGTGTGTTCAGAGCTGGAGACAGCAGGGGCTCAGCCTCCTTCCCTTGCATTTGGCGGAGACTCAAAGGCAGGCGGGAGAGGGGGAAAGCTTTGTAATAGACGAAAGCCTCCAGGTGCGCCCCGAGGAGGCTGTGGTCCCTAGGAAGATGGGGTGGGTTCACTGGAAGTGGGGCATCCTGTGGGATTGGCTAGGGGAGCATATTTCGCTTTCTCTGGTTGGCCCTAAATTAGAAACAGGAACAAAATCAGAAAAGCTGGTGCTGGCAGTCATCAGCCAACTCCTGACCACTCTGCGCCAACTGCTGTAGAAGTCGTAAGTTGCAGTTCCCTTGTCATGTATGGTCTGACCGCTGTCTCTACAGGGAAGGAAAAACATTTTCCTCTACCTCTTAGGTTCAGTTACTGGAGCCTGCAAATTAAGCTGACAAAAGACAGATAAACAAGAGAAAAAGGATTTCTTTCATATGCACACAGAGGGCAACAACAGAAGTAGCTGGCTTGTTAGATGGCTAAAGTTAAATGCTAATATAACTACTTAGCAAAGGGGAATATGGGAGAATGGCTTTTATGGGTAAACAAATAGGTTTCTTTAGGAAAGAAAATGGGTTTTTAGAAGAGATGAACATTAAGAAACTTTGTAGTAATGTTTGTCTGTACAGTGTGAGTGGTCTTCCCCACCAACCCCAGAGAGGGGGTTTATGGTAGCCCCGTTTCCCAGAAGCTGCTGTTTTTAATCAGCTATTAGAGGTTCCAAGAGGGCTTTTCTCTGCATCTGTCGAATCTCAAATGTCTTCAGCTTACAGGAATCTTTATGCCAACTCCGAGTGGGGACATCTGTCTGTAAATTGTCTCCCAGCACTTTCAGAGAGCTGGGACTCCTGGCAAAGCTGCCAGCAGTGGGGGCAGAGCCGCCTGCTCCGAGGGCCTTTCCACCCAGTGGAGGTAAATCAGCTCCATCTTGGATTAACCCCAGTTCCGGGAATGCCTCTAAGATTTCCACTTTTATCGTAAATCCTGCCCTTAGGCAAATTCTTGTCTTTCCCTGAGGGGTAGACTTCAATTGCCCTACGCTCTTCCCGGTGGTAGACAGATAACCTCTAGGTCTGGGGACAAACAGTGCCGTGATCCGCCGTCCGGAATCTTGGCTGCCAAGACATGGCTTCTGTTCCTAAGTCCCTATTAAACATTTCTTTCCGAGAAACTGGGTTTGTCAGCCTCCTTCTTTGGCTTCCGGGCTTCCTCATCCTTTATGGGTGAGTTTGCATAGAGCTGCTCACCGCAGAACGCAGCAGGTCATCCCACTCACTCTGGGCACCGGATTGTGCAGACATGACTTCACGGAAGGATGTCCTACCCAACCGTCCACCCGCCGCCCGTGCAGCAGAAGTTTAGCAGAGCCACGCCGATGCTTGCAGCAGAATCCAGGGGGACACAGCCCCTCATTCTGAGGGGTCCACACTCTTTCCTAGGGGAGACAGTCATGAAGGTTACTGATGTATAACACATTAAAATCTGCAATAACTTCTTTCGTAATACGTGGCCACCCACCCGCATCCTAGAACGGAACGTTGTCAGCATGTTCGGCCAAGGGCCACAAGCACGCTGGCCAAGCGGGTGAGATGGGGGAGAGCCGTATCCTCCCTCTTACGTTCCATATTTTCCAAACTATGTGCCTGCAGAACTTATTACCTTTATAAGGGGAGTGGGGGATCTTTAAAATCTCCAATATTTCCTTTCATCTAAAATGCGAGCCCATTTGGCACCGGACCTCAGCAACTCTCCCCCGCTGCCCCTCAGCAGCTGCCCTCCGCGAAGGCCCCCAGCCCAGCCCGGAGCACCGGTTCCTCAAACCTTCAGTCCTCGCGCACCTTGAACTTTGTCTGGAGCCTTTCTGCCTCTACCTTTGCCTGGAAAATTCTCCCTTATTCCTGGAAACGCAGTTTAAATGTCTTCCCTTCTGTGTCTGTCAGCACTGTCTGCCTCTATGACTTTGCCCACATTTCTGTGCTCTTCAGAAATGTGCTTTTTCATGTACATGTAATCTTCCCCTGTGGATGCACCGTAATTTAATTCATCAACCCTCCTCCACGGTTCCCAGCATCCCAGCAGGATTGGCTCGTGATCCCAAAAGACACAATGCTGAATGTTGAAACCCCCAAAGATCAAAAGCCCTGAAGTCTAAAACCCCTAATGTCTAAAACCCAAAAATCACAATTGCAGGACAGCTTTTGTGTTTTTTTCACTATTTTAAATTATCAGCATTACTTTTTTACAGTTTGCTATGCTAGTATTTGATCTTTCCTTCATTTCCCATACTGGAGGCGTAAATTGTGCAGAGAGCTTTAGAGAGGTCTGATTTGTGTCGTTAGACGAATGTGCGTTATCACAAAGTTGACCCTGTGCGCAAGCCTTGTGAGTGTATGTAAATACTTTGAGGCTCTTCAATAAATGGAGAAATGTCCTTTTCGCACATCTGTATGTGTGAAAGATACGATTTCTCCAGACCTCAGCTCTTGGGGTGACTGCGTATGTTGCAATGACCCGCCTCCGCTTTCGATCGATCTTGTCAAAACAGTTTGTTCGTCACAATAGCTCAGACAACCATGATTATAAGCTGGGTGCACACAATTACCAACATAGGGACATGAGTGTGAACATTTCTCTTTTTGAGCTGTGAATATGATTCATCGGCTTGTGACTAATATATACGTGACTGTCCTTAATACACATGAGTGTCTATGTTGCAAAAATACATACCTTATTATTGCCTGTTTTATTATATAAGTGGCCTATGTCTGTCATGTTCTTATGTTTCTCAAATTAATTCCCTTTAAAAATGTAAATAAGTATCTTCTTTAAAATTTTAAAATTAAATCACAGTGAGATATCATTTATCTCCAGTGAGACTGGCCTTTATCAAAAAGTCCGAAAACAATAAATGTTGGCGTGGATGCGGAGAGATAGGAACACTCATACACTGCTGGTGGGACTGCAAACTAGTGCAACTTCTGTGTGGAAAGCAATATGGAGAGACCTCAAAGAGATACAAGTAGATCTACCATTTGATCTAGCAATCCCATTACTGGGCATCTATCCAAAAGAACAAATGATACTCTATAAAAAAGACACCCGCATCCGAATGTTTATAGCAGCACAATTCACAACTGCAAAGATGTGGAAACAACCCAAGTGTCCATCAACACATGAGTGGATTAATAAAATGTGGTATATGTATACCATGGGGTACTATTCAGCTCTAAGAAACAATGGTGATATAGCACCTCTTGTATACTCCTGGATAGAGCTGGAATGCATTCTACTAAGTGAGGTATCCCAAAAATGGAAAAACAAGCACCACATGTACTTACCACCAAATTGGTATTAACGGATCAACACATAAGTGCACATGTAAGAATAACATCTATTGGAGGTCGGGCAGGGGGAAGGGCGGAAGGGGGAGGAGGGGACGAGTATATGCATACACAAAGAGTACAATGCGCACCATCCGAGGGATGGACGCACTTGAATCTTGGACTTGCGGGGGAGGGAGGAGCAAGGGCAACATACGTAACCTAAACATCTGTATCCCCATAATATGCTGAAAAAAAAATAAAAATAAAAAAAAGAATTAAAAAAATTTTTTTAAATTAACTTTTTCAAAATTATATTTTCAGAATTTCAGCATTCAGGATTATGGCTTTTGGGGTTGTGTGACCAGGTCCCGAAAGCAGCAGTGTCCTCACTGTTCCCAAACGGCTCCAACGCAGTGGGCACCGACGTTGGCCGAGGCGGGCTCCCCTTTCTCCCCCTGAAATCCCCCGCATGTTTCTCATCCTTGCGTCCCCAGGCACTCTCTTCCTTCCAAGACGCCCTCCAGCCTTGGGCCCCCAGGGAGGGAGGGTCGAGCCAGCAGTCCGAGTGGCAGGCCTGCGTCAAACCTGGGCCTTCCCGGCACTTCCGAGTTAGCGCGTGTCCTCTGAGCCACAGCGGCCACTGGCTGGGCTTCTCCCAAGGCGGGGCCCGTGGGACCCAGCGCTCCTCTAGTTGACCAGCGCCGTGTGCAGGGTCCGCCACGGCCAGGCCAATCATCAACGGTGCGGCGCGGTGGCCCTCCGCCCCCACCCTGCCCTTGCGGTCAGAACAATGAGCCCACTGTTCTGAGACTCGGGCGGAGATGGCACCAGCCGCGGGGCCGAGGGCAGGTCTTCGTGCTGTGCCACGGCTGCGACCTCTGAGTGAATCTGGGGTCCCTGCTCTCCCTCTGACTGCCCCTCACTGATGTAAACACGTTTCCTCTTGTCCTCTGCTGCCTCCTCTCTGACTGGGGCCTTCGAAACTTCCTGCTCCGAGTTGTCGCAGATTAACAGAGATGATGCACCCACAGGATGGAGGGGATGCGGGGCCTGTGGCTCGTGCCCCGTGGACACTGGCTTCAGAAACAGTGTCTTCCTTTCCGTGCAGTGGCCGGTGTGCAAGGGCTTGCTGTATCCGCGCGCAGACTGCTACTGGACACGCGCCTGCAGTGCGGCGGGGGCCTGGCGGGGGAGACCACCCGCCCCTCTCTCTACTGCGCAACTCTCCGCGGCCATGGCTGTTATAAACATATGAAAACGCGGCAGAACACTTCATAGACCACTTTACACAATAAAGTAGGAAACACTAATGTGCATAGTCCTGCAAACATAAACTCTCAGGTGTCCTAACGGCAGTCAGACAAGTACCTCAGTTTGAGCAGACAAACCATATTTTTGGGTCAAAAAGGGAAATGGGCCTGGTGTGGTGGCTCAGCCTGTGGTCCTAGCACTTTGGGAGGCTGAGGCTGAGGATTGCTTGAGCTGAGGAGTTGGAGGTTGCAGTGAGCTGTGATGGACCACTGCACTCCAGAAAGGGAAATGTGTTATATAAACGCATTCTTGTGTGTTCATAACTCCTCATCTGAAAAAAAAGATCTTTTTTTTTTTTTTTTGAGACAGAGTCTCACTTTGTTGCCCTGGCTAGAGTGAGTGCCGTGACATCAGCCTAGCTCACAGCAACCTCAGACTCCTGGGCTCAAGCGATCCTACTGCCTCAGCCTCCTGAGTAGCTGGGACTACAGGCATGCGCCACCATGCCCGGCTTATTTTTTTTATATATTTTTAGCTGTCCAATTAATTTCTTTCTATTTTTGATTGAGACAGGATCTCGCTCTTGCTCAGGCTGGTCTCGAACTCCTGAGCTCAAACAAAAAAAAGATCTTAATTTTCCCATTTTACTTAACATTTTTCCCTAGGGGAAAACTCTGAAATCACGGTGTATTTGTATCCTCAAGTGCGCAAATGCTCTGAAGATGACGGTGGTGCTCTGAGTGCGTGGGGTGGGCCAGGGATGCCTTCTGATCCGGGACCAGGGCCGCCCTGGGAGCCTGCGCTAGCAGACCGTGGGCCATTCTCAACTTCGGCACCTTGCTCATCTTGCACTTCCTGGTGAGGGACACACTTGCTCCGTGACACCTGTTCACTTACCTGTCATTTACCTGCTTCTCCACCCACCTCCTTGTAGCCACCTTGGCCCCTCAGCCCTGGCTAGTGCGCAGGTGAGCCACCCCACGCGCCTTCGCCCTGCGCGAGCTGAGCTGTGTGGAGTCAGCTCAGCACACCTGCGAGGTTCGGCCACCTCCCAGTGTTGAGGCACAAGGCATGAAGGGTCACGGAGAACCCGCTGTCTTTGGGGCCCAATGTCCACAGCGCTCTGTCCCCGGTGGAACTGTCTTTAGAGGGGACAGCAGGGGCCTCCTGCAAGTCAGGGGACGTTTCCTCCAAGTTTCAGCTGTGTGTAATCAAGGCAGAGGGGATGAGGCTCCCCAGAGAGACAGAGCCATAGGAGACACATGCACATGCACGTGTGTGCACAGAGAGACAGAGATTGACTCATCATGAGGAATTTGTCCCTGTGCTTACGGAGGCCGAGAAGTCCCACTCCCGCCATGTGCAAACGGGAGACCCTGGTGAGATTCAGCCCCAGTCCACGGGCCTGGAAACCAGGGCAGCCGATGGCGTGACTCGCAGTCTCGGGGCCAAAGACGGTGAGATGAGCCGTGACAACCCCGCAGACAGGCGGGGAGCCGGAGGGGCGCATTCCTCCCTCCTCGCCTTTGGTTCCATTCTCGCATCAGTGACTGGATGCCGCCCACCTGCACAGGGAGGCCCGTCTGTGTTTCTGAGGCCCCGATTCAAATGCTAATCTCATCCAGAAACCCTCCCAGATACCCCCGGAAATAACGTTAACTCAGGGCACCCCGCGGCCCCGTCAAGTTGACACCTAAAATTAACCATCACGCAGTCTCCCTTTGCAGCATGAAGTCAACCCTCCCTCCCTCCATCTCCCGCCTCAGCCACAGGGCTTGGGTCGAGAAGGACCACCCACCCAATCCCCCATCCTGCCGGAACAGACAGGGTCCTCCCGGCCCTTCTCCTCAGCGCACCTTCAGTTTACCCGTCCTCTGAGCAGCAGATGGTGGTGTCCCATCCTGGGATCAAGTCCTGGCCAGGGTGTTTAGTGACAGTGAGAGCCTGGGTGAGCCACCTTGCTTCTGAGAGCCTCAGTGCTTCCATCTATACAATGGGGACAATACCTCCCCTGTAGGGTCAGCGTCCCATGTTAGGAGAGTGAGTGGAGTTGATGCGTTTGTCAGCGGTTGCCAGCTCGGCTGAGACAGGTGGCTTCAGATTCCTCCACCCACCTGGTAACAGGACCCGTCTTTGGCAGCTCCTGGTGGCGATCAGGAAGGTGTGGGGGACCCGTCGGGCAGGTCCCGGGGACGCTGCCTGTGTTTGCCTCGGCTCCTCAGCCGCCACAGCCCTGCTGGCACCACGCCCATGCCGGCTCCTGTCTGGTGCTGCTGCATGTGCCACGCCGTGTTGGGCAGAGGTGGAACCCAGAGAACCTGCCCTGTGGTCCGGCTTCCCCCACGTGCTGGGGGTCTCGTGTCACCGCAGCCCATCGCAGGCACGGTTCCCGCATTTTTAACGTGTTAACGCGTCTCGTTCTCACATAGCCCTCTGGGGGCTGAATCCACTCTGTGAACGCTTACTGAGCGCCTGCCCTCGGCACGGTGCCGCTCTAGCCCCTGCCTCCATGAGCTTATTGCATTGCATCCTCTCTGAGAAGACAGATCGCTCAAACCTGAGACACACCTCACAGAATGTGCTAGAAGGAGCTGCGTGTGGCACAGTGGAAATAGGGTGGTCGGGGCCGCCTTGCTGAGCAGAGACGACGAGCCGTGTGGGTTTGTGATTCCCATTTTACAGATGAGGAAACAGAGGCACGGGTGGACGTAGTAACTTGGTCAAGGTCAAGTGGCTCATGATGTGGCAGAGGCTGTCCAGGAGCCCGAGTCCCACCCCGGTTACAAGCCCCCCGTGACCTGCCTGCCCAGCCCAGGTCTGCCCGCTCCGGTCCTGCCCTCATCCGCTCTGCCATGGCTACAGAAGCCCCGCGTGCCGGGAAGCTGTCGTGGGCAGGGCCCGCAGCCTGCAAACCGCCTTGCTCCTCGCAGGACCTGGCTGCAGCAGGGACTTCCCCAAAAGACCCAGCTAAGTCTGGCCGACATTGTCAACCTGTCTGTTGTCACGATCCCAGGGAAGCTGGCAATGTCACAGGCCCAGGACTGCATGTCCAGGCCCAGGGAGGAGCCGCTTGGCCCCAGCGTGGCCCGGCAGCAGGTGAGTAATCGGCTGAGCAAACAAGGCGGCGTGTGCCGGCGACTCCAACAGACACCAGCTCTCGCGGCAGCTCGGGCCGCCTGCCTACTGGAAAGCTGCACTCCATTGATAACGATCGTCACTGTTCCTTGAGCTCTGTTACGTGCCACCCACTGCACCCGAGCATTTTGCTCGTAACGGTCCTTGAGTTCTCACCGCCGCGCTCATCCATCCCACTTTTCCAGGTACAAAAGTTGAGTTTTCGAAGGGTCGAGTGACCGACTCGGCGTCATGCAGTAAGCTGGGAAGTCCACTCTCGGCCCCTCCCTGTCTCTAGCACGTTGCTCGACCTCTGCCCTTTGAGAGGGAACTGGATTTTGGAGACAGACGAGCGGTGCTGGGAGCTAAGGAAGGGGCGGCCTGGCTGGACAACGCGGCCGCGAGGCGTGCGGCAGGTAGAACTCTGCCTCAGTGGGCCGGTGGCCGTCTGCCGGCTGCGCAGCTCTCTCTGGAATCGGAGCTCCCTGGCGAGTCTCCACTCCCTGAGGAGCGGCAGCGACACCTGACGAAGGCTCCAGAAGCGCGTGTGCGTGGGGCCCACCTAGGTCCCGCTCTCCGTGGTCCGTCTGTCTCTGCCGCCGCCGGGCAGAGGGGAACAGGGGACTCGCTGCTGCCCTCAGGACAACGCGCTCCACCCCCCGGGGTGGGGGGCCACGCCTAGCTCACATGGCCCCCGAGTACACATGCAAAGCTGGGGAGAGGCAGGTTTCGGACCCGACACCCGTCTCAAAGGCTCCGGTATGTGCAAAGGACCAGATGCGAGAGAAAGCACCGCGGGACCTTCCAGAAGGCGCAGATCGAGTGGATGGTGGATGAGGGAAGAACGTGTCCAGGAAACCGAGGTGTAAAACACCTTTAAGAACTTTGGTGACAAGGGAAGAGGACATGGTGACAGAACTGAGATTTCCGGGGCAAAGTGTGGATGAAAGGAGTTTTGAAGGGATCCTCCCGTCCCGGCCTCCCAGAGCGCCAGGGTTACGAGTGTGAGCCACCGCTCCCGGCCAGGAAGGAAGATCTCGCTCAGTTGCATGGGTCTTCCGCTTCCTCTCTGTACCTTTCTGCACAGGAGAAGGAGCCGTCTGGCAGAGCCGTCTGCGTTCTCGTTCCAGCTGTGCTAAGAACTGGGCCACCTCAGGTGAGTCTCGCCACTCTCTGTTCTGACTGTCCTCGTCATCTTTCAGATAAAGAGATGGGCCGGGAAAGCATTTCCCAGAAAATACTCCATCAAAAAAAACAAACAAACCCAAAGGTATTTGCCGAAAACGACGGACGGAGAGAAGCGCGTGAACGGGTGCTAGGCCTGATTCGTGTGCTTGATTAGTGATGCCGCCAACCAGGGCAGTGCAAGTCAGAGCCGCAGCGAGCTAAACGTGCGTCCACGGCGTGGCTAAAATGGCAACAAGTAATGAACACGACGCCGGGCGCCGGCGGGGACGCGGCCCGAATGGAGTCACGTTCGCCACTGATGAGAGTGCAAAACGGTACGGCCGCTTTGCAAACGGGTAGGCAGTTTCTTGCAAAGTTAGACAGACACTTACCAAATGAGCTGGAATCCTAACCCTAGGTATTGACCCAAGAAGCAGAAACCAGTGTCTGCCCAGCAACTGGTGTACAAATGTTCATGGCAGCTTGATTCACAATTGTCCCCGACTGAGACGGCTCACGTGTCCGTCACCCACCATACGGACACACCGACGACGGCATGCCAGCCACGGATGTTACTCTCCGCAGAAAGGAACAAGCCGCTGGAACTTCCCACGTGCGTGACTCTCAAACGCGTCATGCCGAGTAAGAGCAGCCAGACACGGACATCTGAGCACCGTGGGATTCCACCGGGAAGACAAGCTGGAAAAGGCAAAACCGCAGAGACGGAAAACTGGCCAGTGGTTGCAGGGGCTGGGATGGGCGGGGGAGACGGGCTGCCAGGGCTGGGCGGTGCTCGGGGGTGGTGTTCTGTGTCTTGGTACACAATCGTGAGCATTAGGCAAAACTCGGAGAACTGTACACCGAAAACGATGGGTTTTACTGTTTGTCAATTATATCTCAATAAGCCTGACTTTTTGAAAAAGTTTTCACTCAAAGGCACCCGTGGAATGCTGCACCCCACATTCTGTGTATTGCGTCGCTGAGCATGTGTGCTTAGTCAAGGCCCTGAAAAGTCCTGCAGGCCATTTATCCAAGAGTATCCATCCTTCAGAACTTTCTCCAAGTGACACGCTTTGGCAAACATCAAGCCACGTGATCCTGAACGCCTCCCACAAGCAGTCTGTGATCTGTAGGTGGTTTGGGCCAATGGCCTTCCTGAAGGCGACTCTAGGAAGTGGGTATCAGACTTTGTACTTGGGTTTCTTTGCGGACAGCCAGCTCCTGTCCACTTTGACACACTGACCTGGTCTTCTCCAGCCAGGAAGCCAGGAAGAAGGAGCAGCCCACAGGTGGGTCCACACCTGTGGCAAACAGCGGTGCCTGCAAGGGGAGGGAGGCTGAGCCTTGGGCCCGGGGACCTGATGCCAGCTGGGCCCCCAACCTCTGACAGCCCACGGCCCCCGCCATAGGCGGGCTCTGATCCGTCACTTCCTCGTGGGCTAAGCCCTGCGTATCCCTTTCTCGCTTAACCCCGCGGCGTCATGTCTACGCGTCGTGAGACGTGGGAAGCCAGGAAGGGTTTCCACCTGCTTCCTCCTGCCCTCATCGCCAGCCGTTAGGCTTCCGGGGTCAGCAGCCCATGCCAGGCAGGGCAGGTCCGTCCTTCCCAAGGTCTGGGCCAGCCGCCCTGGAGTCAGAGCAGGGCAAGGGCCAAACTCTCGAGTCACTTCCCATTTCTAACTTTCCAGGAGTTTCCCAACTCAGCTGAGGAGACGACTCAGCGCCCAGGGGAGCGCTTGCCGAGAACTCCAGCTGGGAAGGAGGGTAGTTGGCCAGCCTGGGGTGACTTCTCCAGCTCCACCAGAATCCAATCCTCTCACCCCTGCCCCCCAGGCCTCCTGCTGGCCAGTCCAGCTGCTAAGAATAGTCCCAGCCCAGCCGGCATCCAGAGCACGCATGCTCCGCACCAGGCGTCAGCGCGGTTGCCATCGAGACGTTTGACCACGGGACCTCCACACGTGGCCTTCTGCCAGTGGCGAGGGAAGCCCGAAAACTGGAGCGTCCGGGGGGCGCTACGGGACTCACGCCTGCTCCCGGCGCTTCCCAGGGGCAGGCTGGGCCGGACGATGGTTGCAACTGGCTTTTTAAATACAGGACGTTTAAATTCATGTTTCTTATTTCTGAGCAAACCAAATCAGTGTCAATACCCATAAAATAAGTCTGTGCATTTGGTCTACAAAGGGATTCTTTATTTTGCAAGAAAAGTCCTGAGGAGGTGCTTCTATTGAGTCCTGAAATATACTCTGTTTTTCAGCATTTCGATTGCCACGCCACCCTTTCATACAGGAAAGCAGGTCACTGGTCTAATTACCCCTCGCGCTAGGTCGTGTTTGAAAGGATACTTATTTCCCCCGCACTGGGAGAATTAACTGGGTTTTGGCTTCCCGGGGCTGCAGTAGCAAAATACCAGACGGGGCTCTTAGGCAACAGAAACGTGTTCTCTCACAGTTCCGGGGGCTGCCATTCTGTCGAGGTGTCTCCCCAACAGCTCCAGGGGAGGGTCCTTCCTGGCCTCCCGCAGCCCTGGTGTCTCCTGCAGGCCTTGGCATCCCTCGGCCTGTGACTGCGTCACTCCAAGCACACGGCATCTGCTCCCTGTCCCTTCACGTGTCTGCCCTCGCAGGGTCCAGATTTCCCCTTTTTATAAATAAGGACTCCAGTCGTGCGGGATTAGGGCCCATCCTATGACTCCATCGTCACTTGATTAAGACCCTATCTTCAGGTAGGGTCACGTTCTGAGGGCCTGGGGATCAGGACCCCAACATAGCTATTTGGGGGCACACAATTCAAGCCCTAACGCTCCCATTTCCTAATAGAGGAGTAGACGGGAGAAAAGGGAAAGAGCACAGTGAGTGCAGACCACACGGGAGGGAGGACGAAGCCAGCCTGCTCCGTGCACGCCAGATTCATCTTCGCGGCTTGCACCATGAGGCATGTTCGGCCAACAGCACACGGGCGTCAATGCGCAAAGCTCACACAGAGGGAAGGGGCCGGAGGAGGGGGAGGGTTGCGGGGGAGAGGTCTGGGCCAGGTCCCCTATCTGGATAGCGCTTACGGGACAGCTGCTTCCCCTCTGAGCCCCAGCCCCAGCAAGCAGGCCTCTTGTCCAGCTTTCCCAGGGTAGAAATGGCCCCCGGACCTTAGTGCCTGACCGTAGTTCTTGGTCGGGGCAGCACCGTGGCCTCCCTTGGTCTCCCCAACCAGGGCTGTGGTCCCCCAGGGATGCCAATCAGAGTTACCTCTCCAGCTAGGATTGCTAGAAATTTAGCAAAGTTTAGATTTAGAACACAAAAACAATTCTTTAAAATGCGTGCCCAGTTAAATATGAATTTCAATTTCAAATAACAAATGTTACATGGGATATACTTAGATCAAAAAATTATTTGTTATTTATCCATCATTCACATTTAGCTGGGAGTCCTAAATTTTATCTGGTGACCCTATTGCCAGCCGGTTATGCTGTTTGCTCTTCTATTGTCATGTAACCAATTCCCCACATGAAACTCACAGTGTTGTAAACATTTCCAGTGGTTTCTGTAATAACTTCCTAGCAGGCCCTGACCCAGTTAGCAGAAAAACGAAACAAAAACCCTGGGAGGAAACACAATGAATCGTTACTGATAGTCGGGTTATTTCCATTTGGTGAGCTTGCCGGTGGTTTTTATTTTTTTGTTTACAGTTTCCTATACTTTCTAATTTGTTTTCAGCCAACATTTATTTCACAGAAAATATTTTAATGATTGAAATAAACAATGCGCTGTGCTCCTTGGAACCCTAAGTCCACAGGCCAGCTTCTGCAGGTATGGGGGGAGGGAGAGAACTTTGTACCTGTGGGTCCCAGGCCGTGTGAATAATTAACCTTGGTCTAGGGGCCTTGGGGACAGGACAGGCGGAAAGGGTCAGAACTCACAGAGATCTGGCTCCCGCGCTCAAGCTGTCATGGTTCCGGAAACGGTCCCCAGATGCGGAAGGAGCCGGTAGCTACCCCCGCCCAGGTGAGTGAGCGGCACCCGGTTGTCTCCCATGTCGCTGGACACAGGGGGTGTCCTCCCAACCTCAGACGCTACTTCCCGTCACAGGTGAGGTCAGAGTCACCCAGCACAGGTGGAAACGGGGCACCTGACCATTTCCACGGCCAGAGGCCACCTGAGTTGGGAACTGTGTCCGAGCCTTCCCTGCGGAGAGGGGGACCCAGACGGTGGGGGGTGTAGCGCCTGTGCTGAGCTCCAGCCCTGGCTTCCTAGGGGGCACCTCGGACCCCTGCGGCCAGGTGACCACATCTGCAGCCCCTCCCCGGCCTCGCCCAAGCAGGCGAGACCACCCGTTTCTTCATGCTGCCCCCCCTGCGGAACAGCGGGGCGGGGCACCAGGGTGGGCCCCGTGTGCCGTCTCTGCTCCAGGATCACACCGGCGGCGCTGGGCCCCGGCCCATCACACGATCCCACGTGGGAAGAGCGGACTCTCCCTAGGGGAAGATGCCCTGCCAGAGGGGACGTGTTTCTTTGGCACTTTGCACCCCACCCCGACAGGAGGGGGAGGAAGGTTTGTTACTGTCTCCTCCCTGCAAGGCTGATGAAACAAAGAACGTCAGCCCCGGGCCTCCTTGGAGGCCTCTGCTCCCAGGCCCTCTGTGTACAGATGAGGAAACTGAGGCATGGAAAAGCTGAGTGAGGCCCCAGAGTCAGAGAGCAGCAGGGTTAAAACAAGCCCCCTGGGATCTCCTGGCTCCCGTTTCCCTCCCACCTGGGGCCGCCCCTTCTCCTCCCCTCTCCCCTGCCTGCTCCTGGTCCTGGAGCAGGGGGGTCACCTCTGTCCCGGTGCTGCAGCAGAGCCTGGGACACGGTGGGGGGCGGGGGAAGGGAGCGCAGGGCAGGTGCCTCCCTGGAGCTCACAGGGTGAGTCCCAGCGCCCTTCCGAGGGGTCCCACTCCTCATGAAGAACGGCTGTGGCAAGGACAGTGACTGGAACCGTTTGGGGAGCCCGTTTCTGAGTTGGGATTTTGCACGAGAGGACTGTGTGGCCTCCCGCCTGCCAGGGGCCCGCAAAGCTCAAGGGCAGGTTGCTGCTGACGAGGAACTTAGGAGCCCAAGACGTGCAGGAGGTCACAGCTGCACAGGTCGCATTACATCCGCGGCGCGGACTGTACTAAACCCACGACGCAGGGTATTTGCTGACGTGGGAAAGCGTCCGCGCCTGCCGCCGAAGGGAGAGCAGAGCTCCCAAGGCAGGAAGTGGAGTATGACCCCATTTATTTTATTACAAAGAATACGAATGTATCTGCGTGGAACAGAGTTTGCAAAGTGGTCAGCTGTAGGAATGGGGTGTTTTTTCCTCGTGTTTCCTGGGTTTCCCAGGTTTTCTACAGTGAGCAAAAAATAATTTATTTTTTTTATAAATAAAAAAATCTTTTTTAATCTAAGGGAAGAGAACGTCTGTGTAGAAATGATTAAGAACAGATCTGAGAGTGACCTCAGGTGACCTGTGTTAACCGCTCGGAACTCTAACCAGGGCGCGCTGCGAGTCCTGCGGAACGAGGCTCTGCTGACACAAGGCAAGTGCCCAGACTGGTGTTTGGCAGCGAGTGCAGCACTTTGGGGTTGAGAGAACCTTTTAGCCCTGGGCTGCCCCAGCCAGAGAACACCTGCCATGGAGGTCAGGCAAGTCAACCCCTTGCTCTGACGCCAGGCTAACCAAGAGTCCTGAAAGCAACTGGGCGCCCAACCAAGATGTGCCAAACTAGGAGAGAAGAAATAGATTTGCAACATGGCATCCAGTGAGCTTGCTCTCATCCCTTCAGTGAGTTCTAAACAGAGTGTATTGTTTATACATCAGTCTCCTAGGAGTTTTGTAAATGTGACTCTGACCCCAAAGAGTTCCAACTTCTAAGTCTGCTGTTGAAATCAAATTTCTGAGCCTATAAAGCAGGGTAACAGATCTTGGAACATGGGAGGTGGGTGCAACTCAAGGTTGTGCCATCCTGTGGGGGCTGAGGCCTTTCTCATCAATACCTTTTCTGTCTATTCTGCCTTTTAAACCATTACAGGTCAACAAAGTGCCCCATCAAGCCATCTTCTTGATTCCTGCTTCACACTGAGTGCCTGCCCTGGAACCTCCTGGAGACTCGCTCGCCTTCATGCTCTGCGGAGGATTCTGCTCTCAGAGTTGACCTGTGACGCAGCAGGGTGGACTCAGTGAGCAGCTAAGCGTGCGTCCCCCCAGGAGCAGCAGCTCAGCTCTCCAGACCACACGTTTCCTCTCTGCCTCCACACCCCCTTCCTAAGCACACCTGGAGACCCGGGACTAAGTGGCCACGCTGGGGCTCCCCGTGCCCACGCGCACGCTCAGAGCAGGGGCCTCTGGGAGGCTGGGGAGCGCCGCCTGGAAGGCCAGCCGCGGACGCTCATTCATGTGCAGAGACACTTGAAACGTCAGAGGGCGAATCTTGCAGTCTGGGGTGGTATTCGTTTTAAGGAGAGAAAACATGTACTCATAATTTTGGATTCTTTTTCCTGGTATTTTTGGAACTAGGAAATACTGATTTTTCCTGGAGTGACCTTAAAGTTACCAGGTGACAAAAGCAACCTCATTTCCCTATGCACACAGCCTTTCCTGTGCTCACTCCCACATCCACGGGGACATTCGGTTGAGTCTGTCCTCCCCAGGGACTATTACAAGGTTAGTACTCTCAGGCCGGGCTCAGTGGCTCACGCCTGGGAGGCCGAGGTGAGAGGATCACTTGAGGTCAGGAGTTCGAGACCAGCCTGAACAAGAGAGAGACCCCGTCTCTACTAAAAATAGAAAAATTAGCTGGCATGATAGTGTGCACCTGTAGTCCCAGCTACTGGGAGGCTGAGGCAGGAGGATCACTGGAGCCCAGGAGCTTGAGGCTGCAGTAAGCTATGATGACACTGCTGCATTCCAGCCTGGGGGACAGAGTGAGACGCTGTTTTTTTAAAAAAGCAATTAGTACTCTCAGGGGAGCAAGGACAGAAATCCTGCTCAGACTGTCTTAAGGCAAGGGGAGATGAGCAGCCCCTGTAACCCGGAGCCAGGGTCAGCCCCCTTCTCCAGCCGGCTGTCCACGTGGAGGGACAGGTGGCCGGGAGCTCTGGGTTCATAGCCTGTGCACTGGGCAACTCCAGGGCAAATGGGCCACACTTTTCCAGATGGCGCCAGCAAAGTCCCAGGAAGGAGTCTCAGGGCTTCTGGCGGAATCACACATCCACCCCCAAACGAGTCTCTGGGCCGGAGGGGTAAAGCGTCGGCTGACTTGGGCCTCGGCTGTCACTCCAGTCCTGAAAGGTCAGGCTCGCGCCGGAGGAACCACATGGACCAAACGCGAGCGCACGTGTGCCTGTGCCCCTGAGTGTGCGTGTGTGTGCGTGAGCACGCCTGTGTGGGTGCATGTCCACGGGGCGGGGCAGGCCGTGTGGACAGGCAGAGTGACTGTGCAAAGCAAAGTGAGGGGCTGTTGCTAGAAGACATGGATGTGGGGAGGGAATGGCCCAGACTGTCCACCACAGGGACCAGACACGTCAAGAAGCTGTCTGTCACTTCTTCCTCGGTGATGGTTCCGTTTTCCACAAAGTGCTTGGTCCAGGAATGGGCATGTGACTCCTTCTGGCTTATAAGAAATAAGGTGAGGTTGTTCAAGCCTTCTGGGCGAAGCAGGATCCTGTGATAAAAGAGCTGTGAGAAGACAAGCCCCTTTGTCACCCACCCCTCCTTTCTGCTTAGACATTGTCCTGGGAGGATGTGATGCCTGGAGCCCTTGCAGCCACCTTGCCACTGTGGGGCAAGCCAAGAAAACTCACCAACTCCATGGCCTCCCTTCAGACTTTGTGAGGCAATTAGAAGCATTGCTTCAGCCTCTGAGAGTTAGAGATTCTGTGATTTAAGGCCCAAAGCACCCTAATGCTGCCCTCTGTCACCATAGCCATTCTGCTAACAGGCACAGGGCCAGGAGGACAGCTTGTGTTTTCTGCTCTCTGCACTTAGTCATTCTGGATAGAATTTGGCTCCAAGAGCTGGCCTGACACCTTCACACAGTTAACTAAAAAAATAAAAAAAAGAAAAAATGAAGTTTATGCCTTGGAGAAAGGAGAGCTTTACTTCTCGTGAAGGGTTCTCGGCTCGCAGGGGCATTCTGGCGGGCTGGGAACTCTACTCCGGACGAAGCCAGGAACCATGTTTCAGGGGAGAGGCAGGAAGGAACGGGATTTTCTGCTGGGCGAGGGTGGCCAAATGTGCGTGTTGAACAAGCTGCAGGAGGAGTCACGGGCCTTTGCGACGAGAACACACGCACGTGTTGCTGTGCTCTATACCTCCCGCCACATCACGGCTGGGAACTCAGTGTCAAGGTTTTTTCTGGGTCCCCTTGACCGAGACCAGGTTGGTTCAGTTGGTGGGGACTCAGGGTTTTATTTTTAGTTCATGACATCAAGGTGCCATAAATGAAAACTTTGCTCCCTGAGACTCCCTCGTCCCCACGAGCCTAATCTTCCATTCGTGAAATGATTCCTGATTATCATGGAGACTGGGACACCTCCACTGGGCGTGGAACTTTAGGTGGGGTCTGAGGTTCGGTCCTGGGGGCAGGGCATGGGGAGGGCAGATTCCCTGGGCCATCTCTTTAATGGCCTAATTATTCTCATTCTCACACAGCAGTCTCTTCGGTAATTCTTTCCCTAGGGGCCGGGAGACAGGCCCGCCCACGGCCACCCTTCCCACCTCCCCTTCCAAGTCCTGGCCTTCTGACCCCCAGGGGTGCCTCAGCTCAACGAGGCCCCGGGGCAGAGGTGAGGCGCTGCCTAGCACCCCAGAACTCCAAGGTGGAGCCCCAGGGGGACCTGCACCCCACCTCACCCTCCGTGGGAATCGGATCAGGGCAGAACTCTGTTTCTAGAACTCTCAGACCTGTTGACCTCCCGTCAATGGAGCAGGCAGGCTGAAATACTCATGAAGCACCCACTGAATACATCGTCTGTTGTCAGCACCTGAGACCCCTGCAGCCCCCACAGCACCTGCTGCTCAGGAGGCCGAGGCAGGAGGATCGCTTGAGCCCCGGAGTTTGAGGCTGCAGTGAGCTGTGAGGATGCCATTGCACTCCAGTCTGGGAAGACCCTGTCTTTAAAAAAAAAAAAAAGACCCCCAAATCACAGAACCTCTGCACTCATTGTCTGTTGCTGCAAAACAGATCACCCCAAACTCGGCAGCTTACAACCCCTCCTGAGTAGCTCCCAGTCGTGTAGCTTGGCAGGACTGCGTTCTCTGTCCCGGGGCAGAATCGGGGTCGGCCCTCCCACGTGGGTAATGGAGAGTCTCCTCAGGTCGCATCCTTCTTGCGCTTCAGATCTCTGCCTTCCTCTCCTCCAACTCCAGACCCAGATTTAAAGGGCTCGTGTGTCAGGTGGGGCCCACCTGGGTATTCTCATCATAAGAGCCACCAACTTGGGACCTTAATTACACCTGCAGAACCCTCCCGGCAGCACCTAGGTTGTTTTTTGTTTGCGCCGGGAGAAGCTGTGAGCGCACCAGGGGCCGGAAACCCCGGGCCGTCTCAGAACCCTGCCTACCGCCCCTCCACCCCTCCCCGCCCAGCAGGTCACTGCTGAGGACGGGCACCGGCCGGGCGGTCTCCAGCTGCTCCTGCCTGGACGAGAGGGCAGCAGGGCAGAGAGTGGGTGAGTCCGGTCTGCTGTCAGCGTCTGGCGGGCCAGGCGTGCACACCCACACGCAAACCCACACACACCCCTGCGCCGTCCTTCCTTTGCGTTTCTCAGTGAGCACGCAAGTGGCCTCCAGAGCCTGTCTGGGCGTCGCCCAGGCTGGGGTGCAGTGTGGTCACAGCTCCCTGCAGCCTGGAACTGCTGGCCTCTGGGACTTCAGGAATGAGCCGCCCTGCTGGCCCAAACAGCCTTGATTAAAGCCCCTGGCCCAGCTCCTGGCCTCAACCCTGCCAGGGCAGCCCTCGGCCCCCCACTTCTCCCCTCCTCCCCTTCCTCCTCGACATCCCCGGTTCTCCTCCATTTGCTACCTGGGTCTGCCTGGAACCTGCCAGAGGGAAAACGACTTTTCTCTGACGGAAATCTCTGGGAGGTTTGGGGGAGCGATGTCTGGGGACCCTCCCTGGTCCGTTGACGCAGACTCTGGGGATGCACAGCCGTGAGGTGAAGCGCCTCCTCCTCCGGGGTCGTGGGCGAGGATGTGTCTCACCTGGGCATGGGGCCAGGTGGCTTCCTGGAGAAAGTGGCTGTGGCTGGGCAGAGGAGGAGGAAGAGGGGGAGGCGGGGGAGGAGGGCTGGGCTGCAGGCTGGCAAGACGCCCAGCAGGAGGGGGACGGACGTGCAGTCCAAACCGCAGGACCGCAGGTGCCTGGACGGAGGTGGGGCTGACCTGAGATGGGACGGAGACCAGCGAGAGGGAGGGGCCCTTCCCCAGGACAAATCTGCCGGCAAGGGGCCTGGGGGGCTTCAGGGCTGGAGTGAGAGAGTCGGAAGCTTATTTGGAGCCGCGGGTTGCTTAGGGAGAGGCAGGAGGGGCTGCAGGAAGGAGGGAGGGAGGCCTGGACACATAGAGCCTCTTCGAGCCCTTCCCCAGAGCGGAGGAAAGCAGCGGTCCGTGCTGGGGCTCGAGAGAGATTTGGGACAGAACCCAGTAATCAGCCCCGACGTGGCGGTGATGGAGACCCAAAGGCACCGGGTGCCAGTGGGTCTGGGTCAGAAGGGAGGTCAGGACACTAGAGCCCCCCACATTCTACCTGCTGCTTTGGGGCCCCCCAGGCACCCGAGGGGCCAGCCTGGGGGCTGGATGCGCTGCTCTGGGTTTCAGCACAGTGGGCGGAGGGGCACAGGGACAGCAGGAACGGCAGACACAAAACAAGCCCTACTCACCCCCGCTCCTCCAACACGGTGAGGAGGTGGGGTCTCACATTAAGACCCAAAGTCTACAAGACACGATCTGCCCTCTGGCCTGAACCTGCAGCTCTGAGGAGGGATGAACAGCCTCCCGAGCTTTCAGCCTGCTCATCGGGACACGGATGAGATTTCCTACACCCCGGACTGGTCTCGAGGGTTAAGGGTGAAAACGCATGTCACGCCCTGAGGACCAGGCTCAGCAGAAGCGAGGGTTAAAAACGCCCCATGTAACAATGACTATACAAGTATCCTTGGGTGCAAACCCTCTCCACCCTCTGGACCCTGTCTGACATCCCAGGGCCCTGCAGACAGGCGTAGGGTCCTGGGGGTCAGAGGAAAACCCTCCTTCCACCTCCCTGCTGCCGACACCGAGTTCTCGGCGGGCGGGAAACAGATGCCCCTGACCAACAGCTGGCAGGAGTCCAGCCGGTACTGCCGGCCAGCTGTCTAGCTGCATGCCGTCCACCCAAACCCCTCTAATCCCCCGCACTCTCACACGGCCAGCACCGTCCTGACCCCGTCCTGCGGGGGACAGAGCAGGGCTGGGAGAGGCTTCGTGGTGGCTTTGCCGGGTCCGGCTCCTCTCCCGGGTCCCTGGCCACCCTGTCCTGCTGCTCACGGTGGAGCTGCAGCCTCTGCACATGGGGCCGGGTCTCCTCGGATCCCGTCACCCCACAGCACTCCCCAAGTCCTAGGCCAGTGGTGGCCAACAATGCGAAATAGGAGACTTGCCATTTTGGGGAGAATCCCTGCTCCCCGCACGCCGTGTCCAGCTTTGCAGGTGACGAAGCACATGGTCTTTGTCATGCAGAGAAGGAACCTCTCTGCTAACAGAGTCGTGGTATCTGCAGGTAGAGTAAACCGTGGAATAAACTTATTTCTGGAAAACCCAAATCTGGACCATTCAAAAACAAAATTTTATTATTTTCAAATAACCAAGCATTGCTAGGAAGATATATAAGTACAGCTGCCAAATGAAATACAGGTGCCCAGCTAAATTTGAATTTCAGATAAAGCAAGTAATATTTTAGTATAAGTATTCATAAATAATAAAGTACGTCATAAGTATTCATAAATTATTCATAAACTTTTTTTTTTTTTTGAGACAAGAGTCTCACTGTGTTGCCCTGGCTAGAGTTAGTGCCGTGGCATTAGCCTCACTCACAGCAACCTCAAACTTCTGGACTCAAGCGATCCTCCTGCCTCAGCCTCCCGAGTAGCTGGGACTACAGGCACGCGCCACCATGCCCGGCTAATTTTTTCTATATATATTTTTAGTTGTCCAGCTAATTTCTTTCTATTTTTAGTAGCGACGGGGTCTCGCTC
>CAUYSK010022947.1:0-11077 GCA_963575035.1 Avahi laniger
CCCCGCTGCCACCCCAAGTGGGGGTCAGGGGGGCGGGCGTTGGGGGGGGGTGGGGCGTTGAATTCCCCCCCCCCCCCCCCCCCCCCCCGGCTGCGGGGCTCACGTGCCTAGTGTCCCGCATAGCCCAGAGCGAGGTCTGGGGGCGGGATGCGGTCCGGCGCACCCACCCGACCCCGCGGGTGGACCCCTCTCCACATTTGGCCTGGCCCTCAAGGTGTGGGGGCTGCTCTGGAGCTCAGTGGCCCAGCGGCCTGAGGACAAACAGACTTTGCAGTGACCTCGGGTCCTGCCCCACCCCCTCCCTCGTTGCCGTGGCAACTGTCCAGGGCGCCCACGGTGGGGGCGAGTGGCACTCGGGACACAGTCTGCCCCGCGAGCCGCGGCACTGCCGTCCCGCGGGGCCGCCCCGCCGCCAGCACCGCGGACAGCGCCCGGGCCCGCCCGCGGGTGGCCGCACCGCCGCGACCCCGGCCCGGGCGCAGCCGCCCCCAGTGCACCCCGCCTGCCGCCCCCGCGGGCCCGCCCTTTGTCTCCCGGCCCCCGCCGCCTCTGCGGGCTCCTCGGTGCTCCGCGTTGCGGACACACGTGGCCGGGGCCGGTGGCCGCAACCGGAGGGCCACAGGGTTCCCCTAGGTCTCCCCACCCGCCCCGCGACGCCGAGGCGTGCGGGCCCCTTTGTGTCCCGCGGCCAGATCCCGGCCAGGCAGCTGGGCCGCCCTCTGGGCGGGCGCATTGTTCGCCGGATTTGTCCGCGGCGCGAATGGCCGCCGGGGGCCGGGCTCGCCTTCCTCCCGCGGGAGGGGCGCCACGCCGGCCGGGCTCGCGGGCCATTTCCATGAGAAAGGAGCGGCGGAGGCGCCTCTCTTGGCATTCACCGCGTGCCTTAATTGTATAGACATTAAATCAAGGTCCGCTGTGAACACGCAGAGGGGCCCTCAGGGCTGCGGCGGGCGGCGAGAGGCCAGGCCAGGTCCGGGCCACCGCTCAGGCTCTCCTAGGGTCCTTGCCGGAGGGGCGCGAATGCTCCTGCTCTTCGCCACGGGCGGGCAGGGCGCGGGCCCTGCGCTAAGCCAACTGTGCGGGCCTAGTCCGCCCCCGACTCCGAGGGGCCCGCACTTCTCCCCCTTCCGCAGCAGAGAGGGGGCCGCCAAGTAAGTCCTTCCGGGCGTGCCTGGAGCTGGAGCCCCGCGAAATCGCGGCCAGGGAGGCACAGGAGCCAGGGTGGGCGTGAGCCAGCGCGTGCGCGCCTGACCACCTCCCGCGGTGCTCCGAGGGGTGCAGAGCCCGCTCCGACTGGGCAGCACGGGCTTCTTTGCAGCTTCCCTTCCCCCCTTGTCCCCCCTCCCCGTTCCGACCCTGGAGCGCGCACCGATTGCAGTTAAAATAAAGAATCTCGATTCTCAGAGATGAAAACTAGTCTTTTTTTTACAACCCAGAGAGCTCGCTCTCCCCGCGCGCCGCGGGCTAGCGAGAAGGCGCTCGAGCTGTTCGTGGAGAGAAAGGCGGGGGACCCCCACAGGTCGCTTTCTGGGCTCGCCCCGGCCGGCCCGAGCGCAGTTACCCGTCTGGGCGGGAGCCGCCGCCGCCGCCTGCTGCTCCTCCGCCGTCGCCGCTTCCGCTCCCAGCGCCGCCGGTTCCCGCCTGCTCTTCGGCTCCCGCGGGCTCCGCACACCGCTGCCCCGGGCGGAGGAGGACGCGGGAACCCCGCGAAAGGAGCCTGGCAAGTCCCGAAGCACCGCGGGCTGGCTGGGAGCCGAGAGTCCGCAGGGTCCGCGCTGCGGGAGCCCAGCTCCTGTTCTCTGGGACTGTCCCCAAAGCCACTGTCCTCGCGCTCGCCGCCGCTGCCTCTGCGCGTAACCGCTCTCCGCTCCAGCACCGGGCGATTATCACTGGGGCGCGCGGTGACGTCACCCAGACACCGGCTCGGCCGCCGCCTCCCCGAGGTGTCCTTGAGAACTGCGGGGCACGCGCGCCGCGCACACGCGCACACACGCACTGCGCCCCTGGTGCCTCCCGCGCACTCGCACCGCGTCCCGCCCAGCGCGTTCCTCTGCTGACACGGACGCGTCCCTCAAGCGCCCTAGACCGTGCTCGGCGCACGCGACCACACGTATGCCCATGGACACACCTCTCTCTCACACTCGAACCCCTCGCACGGCCGTTCCGCATCCACGTGTGCAGCCCACCGGTCGCAGCCCTCTGGCTGCGCGTTGACACCCAGCAGCCACACCCCGCCACGCGTAGGCCTCACCATGCAAGCCTCGCCTGCACGCTGCCCAAGGCACCCAGAGACATGCATCAGCACCCGGGTCCTGGCCGCGGGTTGTCGTCTCCTGTACCCATCCCCATGCTCAGCTCACGCACACGATGGGCGCCTAGCGGCCCCTCCAGCGCTCAATTCCTCACTCAAGGGCGGGAAGGGTCCGCCCGACTCCCGCTGGGGGCCCTGCTGGGCTCTGGTGTGGAGGAGGGAGTTAGAAGTCATCTCCCCGTTCACCCCAAATCAAAGGTTAGTCCACTTTCTCCCTGTTTTCTGACTGGGGTGGGCAGCTCTTTCCCGTGGCCACCACGGAAGCACAGGCCACACTCCTCTCCGCCTGCTCCCTGGGGTCCTCCAGGGCCAGGGATCAGCCGCTCCCTCAAGCCCGACCACCCGGCCCTCCCCACAGGCCTTTGTTCCCAGTGCAGACTGCGGAGGGGCCGCAGGCCCAGGGCAGCCAGCAGGCCTTGGTCCCCTCCTTCCTCCCGAAGCCAACCTGGCCCCTGCGCCATCTGCCCTCGGAGCGGAGCCTGGCTGACCCGCCCTGGGCGCAGGTCCGGCTTCCTCCTTTTCGCCCTGCCCGAGCCCAGCCACGGGTGCCGGCCAGGAAGGGGAGTAGGGAGTCGGGCTAGCTCTGCTCCTTACCCCCTCCGAGCGGTCCCTTCCTCCTCCGGTGCGGCTTCGCCGGACCCTCCGCAGCCGCAATGTCTGGCCCTTAGCGGGTGTCAGAGATGCCCTCTCTCTGGATGCAAAAGCCCCGCTCCTGCACCTCCGAAGCGGAACCTTCGCTCCTTCCCAGCCCAAAGCTCTGGAAGCCGCCCCAGCTTGCGGGGCCGCAGCCACAGCCGGCGCGGACAGACGCTGGCGCGGTGGGGGCGGGGCGGGGGGCTGCGGCGGCCTCAGCTCCGATAGAGACCGTGGCCCTGGGCCTCAGGCGGCCGGCGCGACCCCCACCCGGTGCGGCTGGGGCGGGTTCGCTACGGGGTGCCGGCTCCGCCGCCGCGGGGTCCGCTGTCCATGGTGTTGAAATCGATCCGGGAACCCGAGTCTCGCCTCCGACTTCTCGCCCGCTTCTCCCCCGGCGCTCTCCGGCCCCTCCCCTTCCTTCCCGCACCCCGCGGCTTCCAGCCCGGAGCCCGTTTGCGCTCCAAGGGGAGGACTCCAGAGCAACCGCCTCGTCGCCTCAGATCACAGACCCCAAGTCTTCCTCGGGCCCCTGGCGGTACAGGACCCCCACCGGGTGCCAGGCAGGGGCGCCACCCGCAGACCCACTCCCTCCCCGGGCGCAGAACCCGCTCTGCCCCGCTTGCAGCAGGCCGAGGGCTTTGGCAGGCCAGGGCGGCGGGGAGGGACGTGGGGGTCGCGCCCCTTCCCATGGCTCAGAAGGTTTTGTCAAAGTCGACTTACCGCCGCCGGCTCTGCCAGACCCGTGCGCTCCCGGGGCCCAGCCTCGCCTGTCTCTTCTCTCTCGCCCCCGCCTCTCCCGGGCACACCGAGAATTTGTGCTTGTGGGTTTATTTATTTGCCAGGGACGGTGGGGGAAGGGAAGGGGCGCGAGGACTTGGATGGCGGCGCGGCCTTCCCGGCTCTGGCTCCGGGGTCCAGGCGGTCGCCTCGGTGCGCACAAAGGCCGGGCACTCGGCGCTCGCAACTTCCAGACGGGTCAGGTGGCTCCGGCGGGGCAGGGAGGAGGGGAGCACGGCGAGACCCCCTCCTCCTTCCCTCCGGGCTGCCATCCGTGAAGGCCTCCGAATAGTGTGGGATTAAACAAATCAACGGAAACCCGTGCAGAGCCCCTCCCTTTCCGATCCTTTCCCTCGTCACTCCACCCCGCCCCCCTCCTCCGCGGAACGCCTGTCATTCCTCCAGAACGGGGAGGGGCTGCGGCCCACATCTGGGAACCGCTGGCTCCTGCCCCTTGAGCCCATCCTCCTTGGGAGGCCAGGCGGCAGAAATGGGACCAGGGTTTTGAGATTCCCGGGCCCCTGCAGCATGCAGGGGTGCGGACGGTGTTGGAGGAGAGATGCAGGGGCCCCCAGGACAGCTGTGGCCAGGGAGGCCCAGACAACAGGGCCCGTCCCTGCTCCTGGGCCTTGGTGGCCTCCAAAGGGTCCAGGCTTCCTGGTTCCAGCTCGGAGGGTCCAGGGAGCTCAGGGGCCGGCACATAATGCCTCACCCAGGGATGGCACAGACCTCAGTCTGGCTCTGCAGAAAGGCCCGTGTCCGCTTCCCAGCCAACACCAGTGACCCCAAATGTCTCCCCTGTGGGTGGCCTGTCCCTCAGAAGACAGAAGCTCCGGCGTGGGGCGGATGCCTGATGCCAGAGGGGAAGACCCCCTGCAGACCCATCCCACCCAGACTGGGGCCCTCTTCCACCCCAGGAGCTCCAGGGACACTCTGCCCAGCTGCTCACCCACCCTATGACCAGGGGGTGCAAACATGGCCACTGCCCCCACCCACGAGCTCAGAGGCTGGGGTCTCCACCTGGAGGTGCCCCTTCCCACCTGTCCCTCGGTCTTGGGTCTGGATGGGGCCAGTCCTCCCATGGCCCCTGCCTGGAGGTCCTCCCCTCCCGGTCTAGCTCCTCCTCACCCTTTGTAGTGGGTGAGGGGATCCCCGCCAGCCTGCGCACTGAGGGTGGGAGCGCAGCCACCACAAAGGCAACAATTGTGAGCCTGTCCTGGCGCACAATGGGGCAGGGGCCGAGCAGGCCTGGGACCCTTGGCATGGAAATGAGGCCACGGCCCTATTCCCTCTTGTCCCCTCCCTCCTCCCTGGCTCTAGTGGGAAGGAACTGACCCGACTAGGACAGTCCGGGAGGCGGAACTCTCCTTGTCAGGGGACCCCTGCCAAAGCTGTTGGGCTACAGCCCCAGAGCTGCAGACCCTAGAGCAGAGCAGTCAGCGAGGGAGGCCAGGTAGGCACTGCACCTGGCTCAGGCCAGGAGGGCTGGAGGCCGGTTCCGCTTCTCTTGGGGGCTGTCCAGGGCAGGGTATGGAGTGAGGGGCACGGCTGGACGCCTGGCCCATGGCAGGAACAGGCCTTTTGTTCCCCAGGGACCAATTTTTCAGTCTGAGGAGTGTCCGCCACCAGTCCCAGGCACCCCTGCCAGTCCTCCATGTTCCAGGCAGCTCCCTGGCCACCCACCGCAGCTGAGGAAGCAGAGGCTTGGCCAGTGCCCCTCCCACCCCAGCAGCCTCCCTGGCTAAAGCCTCTCCTCTCCAGGGGGCCGAGTCTTGGCTTTGGGGCAACAGTTACCCCTCGCCTCCAGGCCCAGCCTGTGGTCCCAGAGGGTGGGAGGACAGAGGCTGGCCCCCAGTGGCCCCTAGGGGTCCTGGGGTCAGCAAATTACCCTAGGAAGTCAGGCGTGAGTAGCTGCCCTCAGTACTGCCCTGCAGAAAGTGTCCAGGAATTTGGGAGCAGGGACTTGAGGCAGGTGCTGGGATCTGGTCTGCTCACATTTCTCCGGGGCCTGCAGAGCCGACTCACCCAGTCTGAGCAGTCAGAACCCCTCTGCTTGGCTGTAGGGGCCACTCCAGGCATGCAGGGCCCCGCAGGCCAGGACCCCCTTGACAGGTACTTTCCTTTTTAAATCTAGGCTCCCGGGCAGCCCAGACCAGGCCCCTGCAGAGCTGGGGCAAGAACCCTGGAGCCTTGGGGTCTGTCTCCCTGGGACACCTGCCCCCAATGGGGTCAGACAGAGACAGGCCAGTCTGGCTCCAGGGCCAAGGGCCCTTTGTCCCTATATCTGCCTAGGTGGGGGCTCTGATCTGCCCAGGTGGGGGTTCTGATCTGTGTGGAGTGGGGGCTCTCTGCTGCTCCCCCTGCCTCAGCTCACAGCCTGACCTCTGTTGGGGAGCAGGGTGTATCCGACCCCCAGGCAGCTCTCCCTCCTCTGCCCCCCTCCTCCCTCAGTTCTCAGAGGCCCCAAGCCCAGGGCCCCACAAGAGGGTCCCTCACAGTGGCCCCTGTAGGGCTGAGCCAGCCCAGACTGGATTCAGAGAGATGGAGGATCCTGAGACAAGGCTGGCGTGGGCTGGGTTGTTGGGGGCCAGATGCAGCCAGGCCAGGCATTGTCAGGGGGTGGGGCTGGAGTGGCTGCTGGCTGCGCCCCTCCCTCCAGGACCCCCCTTCCTGGGAGTCCGGGTCCCAGTCTCCCTCTGTGCCTATTGTCTGTCCCCTCCAGGCCTCCTCACCCCCTGCCCATCCATGTCTGGATCTTCCCCCGCAGGTCCCTGCGCTGCTGACTTCCCTTCCTCTCCCTCTGCACCCATCCGCCTCTCTTGAATGACTCCAGCAGGAGAAGGGGTCCTCCAAGGGGCTGCTCAGACTGCCATCTGCTCCTCCCCCAAATCAAATGCCACAGGGTGTCCACTGCTGGGAAGAACTGGGAACCCCACCAGGACACCCCGAGGAAACCCACCCTCTTGTCTGAGGGGGACCCAGCCCTGTGTGGAGAAGGGTAGTACCCACCCTGCGTGTCAGGACTGGCTCGAGAAGCGGGAGGGGTCCCCAGGCTGAGCAGAGCAAAATCAACCCCTCCTGTCTGGCCAGCGCAGCCCCCACAGGGAGGGGGTGTGAGAGCCGGGGCCCACCACCAGTGGCGTGGAGGTGTGGGTGTGTCGTCACTGCAGCAAGGGGACACTCTGGGAGGAGACAGGAGGGCAGAGCCCTGCGGTGGGGGCTGATGACTGACACTCTGGGATGCAGAGAGGGTGTTGGCTCCTCTTCATCACGTCTCAGACACGCCTCGTCTTGTTGTGATAGAAGTGGGTGGGGGCACATAAGCCTGTGGGTTGTGTTCGTTCAGGGTATTGTTTATTTAGGACAAGTGATGGCGATTTTCCACTAATAATGGAAACAGAAACTCTCTTTAAACACAGTCACTTAAACAGAGCGGATGAAAGAGAGCTCTTTGGTGGGGAGAACAGCAAGTGGGGTTTCCGTGGCCAGGTGGGGGGCACTGAAGCTTGGGGCCAGGCGGCCACGCGGGGCTTCCATGCCCTGGAGGGCCTCACGGTTTCTGCACGAAAGGCTTGTGTCAAGCGTTGGGGTTCGAGTTCTAATTTGTGACTTTTGAGGAGCTGCTGTTTCCCACCTGCCTGCTTGGTGGGAGGTCTAGCTGGGCTGGCATGGCCTGGGGGTGGGGCTGGACAGGGAGGGCGCACCCGGGGCCCACTCGGGCGTCCGCAAAGAGGGAGATGCAGTTGGGTGCATGCACGGTGTAGGACAGAGGCAGAGTGGACACGTCCACATGGCCAGGCATGTTGGTCGCTGTCACGCTGGGCCCTTGCTGGTCTTGCTGTCCTTCCCAGCCTTCTCTCTCC
This sequence comes from Avahi laniger, assembly GCA_963575035.1. NCBI lineage: Eukaryota > Metazoa > Chordata > Mammalia > Primates > Indriidae > Avahi > Avahi laniger. The sequence goes on from CAUYSK010022947.1 coordinate 7,588, forward strand.
CTGCACCTTCCTTTGGAAAGTGTCTTAGGCACGGTTCTCACCCAGGGATGGATGTCTGCTGACACCTACTGTGTGTCCCCCCCCCCCGCCCCCGCTCTGCTCCGGCCACTGCCTGCAGGCGACTGCGTCCAGCCTCTGGCTGTGGGAGCCCCCACAGGTCTGGGGGCAGCGGGAGAGGGAGCAAGTGTCCGCCCACTGCCTCACAGGGCTGTGCCATCTCCTCAGGGTGGGCAGCCCCATCTCCCCAGCCCAGGACTCTGTCTGTCCCTGGGTCCCTGCACACACCCTGCCTCAGCTGAGTACCCCTTACCAAACTCCCCTACATCCTCGACTGGAGGGGCCATCTGTTCCCAGTTGGCTTTGCCGGGAAGAAATGTGTCCACAGCAGGCCAGGGCAGAAGACTCTGGGGGCCAGGACAGGCCAGTCCCTGCTCAGGTCAGATGGAGGGAAGGATTCCTGGTGGGGACACACCAGGGCTAACTCAAGGAGGTCAGGCAGGGGTGGGGTGGTGTGGGGGACATGAGGAAGAGGACAATGACAATGGGTGCCTCCTATAGGAGGGAGGGTGCGGCTGAGAGATCCCAGAGCCTGGGAAGTGCCAGGCCCTGAAGCGACTGCAGAAGGTTGACCCAGGGGCCGAGGGAGCAGCTCTGAGCAGAATGGTGGTAACAGCTGAGGAGTCACCCGGTTCACAGGGAACCCTGAGAGCCAGACCCTGAACCCGAGCTTTACAGGACCCCCAGCTTGGGGAGGGGAAGGGAAGGGAAGGACTGGAACCCAAAGGGCCTGCGGCTGCAGAGCCAGTGCCGGCTCTCCACTGGAAGACCTCTCCCCGCAGGCCCTGCAGGCTTTGGGGAGATGAGCCCCTCCTGGGAGCGCCTGTCTGCCCAGCCCTGCAGGAGCAGCAGGGGCCTCGGGAGAATGGACAAGGACCCTCCTGCCCCCAAAGTGCAGGTCCGCAGCCCCTGGGGGCTTCTCATCTCAGGACAATGCCCTGACGTCCCCCCATCCTCTGTCCAACTGTCCTGCTCTGTTCCCCCAGGCCTGGCAGGGAACAAAGCCACCTCCGCATCCTGTGCCTGAAGTCTGCAGGCTCTGCCGTTGGGGGGGGGCGGTGCGGCCCGACATGGTGAGTGGGCACATCTGCTACCCAGCCTGGGAATGGGGCCCCCGCCCCCGAGCCTTCGAGACACCTGCGGGGCTGGACTGGGTGCTGCTCTGGGTCACCTGGAGGCCTGGGGGGCCACAGTACATCACCCTCTGCAGGGGCAAAGCCTGGCACAGCCCCTTAGGTGCGGCGAGGTGAGTGGCCCCTGGGGAGTGAGGGGACCATGCCTGCATGGCTCCAGCTCCTGGCCGGCAGGTGGCCTGAGGAGGTGCCCACTGCTGCTGCAAGTTACAGCCAATGAGAAAAGAACCAGGACATGGTGAATGTGACTTCTTGTCACTACAAAAATATTTTTCTGTAAGTCATCGTTGGGGGTGGGAAGGGTCCTACCCCTGGGATGAGGGATTCTTCCCCGTTTCAGGAGCCCCCTGCCTGCAAGGGGCTCCTCCCTGCCTCCCACCCCAGCTCTCCCTGCCTCTGATTCCTGTTGCTTCTGGAAGGTTCTTGCTGCTGGAGCTGGGCCTTGGGTCCCCAGGACACTCTCCATCCCCACGGGCACTCGGCCTCCACCGGTGGGTGAGCATCTCCCCGGTTTCCTCCTGGAGACAGCCTCAGTTGTCTCTGCTGGTGTCCGGACACAGGCAGGGCTGCCCCAGCCCGGACGTGGGTGTCCCGCTCTGCCCTGCCCTCCGCTTAGTGGCCCTGAGGCTCGGTGTCCTCTGACGAATGGGGACAGTGACAGCCCCTGCCCTGGGGGCTTGCAAGAGAAGTTAGGAAGGATGTGGCCAGGACCCACACCAAGGGAGGATGAGGAAATGATGGCAGCTGTGTCACTTTTGCAAAAGGAACATTCTGAAGCAAAACAGTCCTGGGAGGTTTGTTCAGATCCATTTTCTCCCATTTTTAAGGGCTCAACCTCATCCACGAGTGCCTGGCTTTTACCATGATCAGGGGAGAGACAGAGAAAGAAAGTGTCCAAAATGAGCCACCAGGGAGGTCCTAGAATCTGGACTGTCAGAGGCGTGGTAGCGTCATGAGGGGAGGCGGAGGCACAGCTGTCAGTGTTGCTGCCCTCGGCCAGGGTGGGGCCTCCACAGTGGAGGTGGGTAGTGGCCTTCTCCTCCTGGCTCAGGACCCCAGGGACACTGGTTTAACCTGGCCTTTCCTGGGGCAGAGGTACCGACGGGCCCTCCCCCAGGGGTGGGAGAGGAGCCAGGATGGGAAGGGGACGTGGTGGCCGGGGAGCTGTCCGAGAGGCTGCCGGGGCTCCGGGGCCTCTCCAGACCTGCCTGACTGCCCAGGGGCTCTCGTGGAAGGACCCTCGAGGTCACTGGTCCATCCCCCATTTGATGGGGCAGCAACACCCACAGCCAGACACAGAGTGTGGGGGACACTCACCGAGGTCTCCTGGACGGCCCTGTGACCTGGGCCTGGATTCCGGGGCAGCCCTGCAGAAACAGGCAGGGGACCCTTGAGGGCAGGTTTCCAACCACCCGGGAAGTACCTGGGACGACTGTGGAAACTCTCCCCTCCTCCTCCAGGCTGGCAGTGCCGGCAGGTCCTGCTTTGTTCTGGGCCTCTTGGGGGCTTTCTGGGGCTCTCCACACTGTCTTCCCCACCCCACCCCACCCCAAGGCCCCACGTCTCCTGCTCAGACCCCTGCGGGCCTGGGGCTTCCCATGCCAGGGTGGGTGTCGCATCTCAGGGGCTTCCCCTCCAACCCGACAGGCCCAGCCCTGAGCCTGCCATCTCCTCCGCAGTGTGACCTCATTGTCCCTGCCGTGCCCAGGCAACAGCCCCTCCCGCCTGGACCTGGCGGCCCCCCTGCTGGACATCCATTCCCCTCAACAACTTCCAGTCTGTGCGACGCAGGACAAGCCCCACATGCCACCGCCAGCCCCCATGTGTTCCTTGGGCCCCTGCCCTGTCTTCACCCCAGTGTGGGTGGCGACATGCTGGGGTGGTCACCTGCTTAGCATCTCCTTTGCTCTCCACACTGGGGGTGCCGTGAGGGGGGGCCAGGTGGGCCTCATCAGCCCCGGGGTACCAGGTTGGAAGGACTGATTTTCAGGGGACTTAGAGCCGAGAGAGCCACAGCCATCCCTTGCCCTGAGGGTCGAGGGAGGGCAGTGTGTTGGCAGCATCTAAGGGGAGCGTGGCCAGATCAGGGGCTGGCGGCAGATGCTGCGGGAGCCGAGGGGAAGAGGCAGGATGCAGGGGGAGGCCACAGTCCTGCGTCTCCGCTGCCTGGGCCCAGCTGGAGTCCTGAGGGCCATGGAGCCTGACCCTGCTCGAGCTGGACAGTGGATAGGGGAGGGGCACGCAGCATACCGGGCACTCAGGTGGGGCTCAGGAAGGGGACTCAGGTAGGGGGCTCAGGT
>CAUYSK010022948.1:0-13872 GCA_963575035.1 Avahi laniger
AGCTGTCCAATTAATTTCTTTATATTTTTGGTAGAGACGGGGTCTCGCTCTTGCTCAGGCTGGTCTCGAACTCCTGAGCTCAAACAATCCGCCCGCCTCGGCCTCCCAGAGTGCTAGGATTACAGGCGTGAGCCACCGCGCTCGGCCCTGTTTTGCATTTTTAATACTTGAGTTTTGGTAGGAGAGTTGGACTTCAGTTGCATAGCACAGGGTTGATTATAACCCTCCCTCGTGACTGACCTGTAATTGTTCCATGCACTTCAGTATTTTACGTATTTTCTCGTTTTTACTCATGTAATAAGCACCCACGAACACACCCCGGTGTGGAAGAGAACCACTGCCTGTGCGGACTTCCAGCCATGCCCCTGCCCCTTGGCCCAGATCTTGTGGCAAATGAGCCCTTGCCTTCTACCTTCATCGCATTTGCTGTATTTCTAGCGATACATGGCTTCGCTTCAATGTTGTTAATTTTATCAGCTGATATGTTGTTTGCAATTTGGGATGTACTTTTCCCTGCGAAATCATGTTGCTAATGTTCATTCACATCGCTGTTGTTGGGCGCACCTGACAACAACGGAATTCTGAGTAATAGTCCATTGTGTGACTGTGACACAACTAACTTGTCCATTCTTCCGTCCATGGATATTTTGGTTATCTCGGTGTTTTTCTGTTGTGAATCACGCTGCTGTAAACATTCTGAGTAACTCTCCTAGTAAAATGTCCAGAAGTTTGTCTCATGTTGGATGATTAGGTCATAAGAAACGTGACTGTTCACCTTTATACTAAAATGAGAGATGTTTTCCCAGAGGGCTGCACCAATTTACAGGTCAATGTGCAGGTGTAAGAGACCCTCAATGCTGGGCTTCGTCCGGCTCCTCACCGTTGCCCCGTCAGAGGGACATGAGACAGCATTGCACTGTGCTCTAGGTCTGCAATTCTATGGTTGCTGATGAAATTAAACATCTCTTCATACAGCTTCCCAGTTTGCAACTTATTTTTTCACTTTATTTAAAAATACTGTTTTAAAATTGTGGCAAAATATATGTAACATTAAATTGACTGTCTTAACCATTTTTTTTTTTTTTTGAGACAGAATCTCACTCTGTTGCCCAGGATGGAGTGCCGTGGCTTCAGCCTAGCTCACAGCAACCTCAAACTCCAGGGCTCAAGCGATCCTCCTGCCTCAGCCTCCTGAGTAGCTGGAACTGCAGGCAGGCACCACCATGCCCGGCCAATTTTTCCTATATATATATATTTAGTTGTCCAGATAATTTCTTTCTATTTTTAGTAGAGACGGGATCTCACTCTTGCTCAGGCTGGTCTCGAACTCCTGACCTTGAGCGATCCACCCGCCTCTGCCTCCCAGAGTGCTAGGATTACAGGCGTAAGCCACCACACCCGGCCTGTCTTAACCATTTTTAAGTGTACAGTTCAGTGATATTAAAGTAGGTTCACATTGTTGTGCAAGCATCGCCAACATCATCTCCAGAACTTTGAAATCTTTCCTGTCCAAAACTCTGAATTCATTAAACAACAACTTCACATTCCCTCCTCCCCCAAGCCCCTGGCAACCACCATTCTACTTTCTATCTCTGAGTTTGGCTAATATAGGTACAGAACATAAACGGAATCATACAGTATTTGTCCCTTTGTGACTGTTTAATTTTGTTTAGCATAATGTCCTCAAGGGTCACATGTTGTAGCATGTGTCAGAATTCCCCTCCTTTTTAAGACTGAATAATAGTTCATTGTATGTTCACACCACCTTTTGTTTATCCATTCATCTGTCATGGACACCTGGCTTGGTTCCATGGTTTGGCTGTTATGGAATTACGCTGCTATGAACATGGGTGTTCAGATATCTCTTCAAGACCCTGCTTTCAATTCTTTTGGGTAAATATGCAGAAGTACAATTGCTGAATCATATGGTAATTCTATTTTTAATTTTTTTTTTTAGGTCTGTACTGACACCAAGGCTATTTTTTATTTTTTAAGGAACTGCCATATTGTTTTTCATAGCAACTGCGCCATTTTGCCTTCCCACCAACAGTGCACAGCATTCCAATTTCTCCACATCCTCACCAATATTTTTTATTTTCTCCTTTTTTTTTTTGAGACAGAGTCTCACTGTGTTGCCTGGGCTAGAGTGCCATGGCGTCATCCTAGCTCACAGCAACCTCAAACTCCTGGGCTCAAGCGATACTCCTGCCTCAGCCTCCCAAGTAGCTGGGACTACAGGCATGCGACACCATGCCTGGCTAATTTTTTCTATATATTTTTAGCTGTCCAATTAATTTCTTTCTATTTTTGGTAGAGACGGGGTCTTACTCTTGCTCAGGCTGGTCTCGAACTCCTGACCTTGAGTGATCTACCCGCCTTGGCCTCCCAGAGTGCTAAGATTACAGGCGTCAGCCACCGCACCTGGCCAAGGGGACAGTTTTTTGCACATAAATTATACCTTGATAGAGTTGATTAAAAATTACATGAACACGTATGTGGCGTCTGTTGTGTGGCTGAGCATGGTTCTCGCTGCTTCATGCGCAGTGTTCCCGTGGATCCTACCACAGCCTGTGAGGTCGTGTTATCCCCACCTGAGGTTAGCATTATCCCAATTCTACCCATCTCTCAACACCTAAGCAAATAACAATCCCCAATTAGTAATATCTTATATTTACAAAGTGCTTTGCAGTTTTCCAAGAGCTTCTGGTGCCTTCCTTGTAAATTTTCCTGTTTCTTCAGAAATTCTAGAGTAATGATAACCTGGAACTGCTTGCTCATCTGGCAATGAATCACGTGCCGTTTTTGACATTGTACTCTTACTTTGAGAGGTTTTGTAAAACATGCGATATCGGTTGAACTTCTTGCATTTTTAGCTTTTCCTATCACATAGGCTATAACTACACTTCAAGCAGAGGATTTGAAAAGTAAAAATCAAGAAAGAATGACTCTGAGACTAACTGCAAGAGGATGAAATTCTAAGTTTAGGTTTGGATAAATCATTTAACCTCACCGAACTTTATTATCTCACCTGTGCAATGGGGTCATAGTACCTGTCATTCCTTTATTGTGGGCGCCTGATATAGTGATAGGACTATTACGGTCTTGTAAAGTGTATCCCACCTCTGGAAGTGGGGTGTGTGGGATCATATCTTAGCAGTACCACTTAACTAACTATGTGACTTAGGGATGCCTCAGTTTTCTCATCTGTAAAAAGGGTTTATTGAAAGTACTGCTCACAGGTTGATGTGAGGATTAAATGTTTTGATACATGTAAAATCTTCCCTTAGTGCCTGGAACATGACAAGCACTATATAGGTGCATTACTGTTAATATTATTATTGTTATCAAAATTACTCAATCTAATCTAAAAATACACTTTGTATATCAGGCAAAAATTGATGCCTTCACTTTGCTGATGTGGAAACCAGTGCTTAGCGGGTTATGAGACTGACCCGACGTCAAGTCAGTTAGAAGGTAACAGAGGTCACCTCACATGCTGTTGGGGGATGAACAAAGGAAGGTGGCGATGCGTGGCCAGGTGTGCCGTGTTGCCAGTGCGGCAGTGTCAGAGGGCGCTGGAGTTTCCCGGTGCTCAGCACATGGCTGGTGGTGCAATAGAGCCGGTCGGTGATTCTCCACCCGCCGGGCCATGTATTGAAGTCTACATATGTTATCCCATTTAATTCTTGTCGGGATTCTGGAGCTAAGATTCTCTTCCTCATTTATAGACGAAGAAAGCAAAGTTCAGAGCAGTTAGGATCATTTGTGTCAGTCACTCTGCTAACGAATGACAGAGCTGAGGTTCAAACACGTGCCTCTCGAGGCCAGGCTGGTAACCGCTAGACCACGTTCCTTGGATTTGACCGCAAGGCAAGGAGATCAGGAGAGGACTTGGGCACGGAGGGGCTGGTTCCCAGGTCCCCGTTAGGCACTTGGATTCGGCTCTCCAGGGTTTACTGCTCAGTCCTCCTTCCCCTCGGGGGTGATCTGGAGAGTCAGAAACCCAGGAGGGCGACACCCAAACCAGAAACCTGTGGGTAGCTTCAGAATGCCCATGGGAACCCTGATGAATGAAGTCCCAACGTCCTGTGGGCGAATCGGGTTTTGATGTTTACCTGCTGTGGGTATCTTCAGCAGGAGAATGTCCCCTAAACATGCATCTTCTTCCCCCTTCTGTTCCCACCACACCACCTGGGCATCACCCTGGCCCTGCTGCCCCCTCCTATCTCCACTGCCACCGCCCCGCCCCCCGCTCTCTCTGGGCCTCAGTCCAACCGGCTCCTATACCCCACACTCTGCCTTCCCCATTTGCTTGCCTGAAAAGGCCAAAGCTTCTTAAAGGAATGGTTCATTCAAGTGCTGGGGCAGAGAAAATCCAAGAGGAGCCTCGAATATCTTGCGGTGCCAGAAAGCAAGAAAGTTTTCAAAATATGATAGAAGTGCATCAGGAGAACGCAGGAGCCGACCTGGAGAAGCCTCTACAGGCAAAGCTGGAAAAATTTGAGTGTCAAAATAAATCACGATAGTAGCAGATTATAACCCATAGAATGCAATAAATATCCACGAGTCCATGTTGATGTAAATAAATGATGGAATACGTTCGACTGGCCTTCCTGGCCTTGCACCCTCCATATGTGCTGTGTCCCCCTCCCCAATGTCCTCCCGTTGCACCCAGCGAGCTTCTGTGTATCCTTTAAGACCAAAGAGAAGGGTCTCCTGCTCTGTGAAGTCCTCCCCAACTGTTTGAGCATGGCTAGTCTCCCTGTCCCCTGTGGCCTGTGCTGCATGTCTTCCCGCTCTGGCCGCCCATACTGTGTTGCAAGGTGTGTTGGTGAGTCCGTGTTCCTCCAAAACCTGCGAATGTCTGGAAAGCAAGTGCCACGTCTCGGTCATCCGAGCGTCCCGCGCCGGTGGCACAGGGCCTGAAGCACAGACGCTCTTGAGAACTTCGACTTGTCCTTCTCAGTCACTGGCTCCATCGCCCCTCTGCGTGCGGCCACCAAGAACCTGGGAGGCCACCTTCCCTCTCTCCTTGCCTGTTCCCCACGGCCCCGTCAGTTTCTGGGCCAGCTCTGGGTACTCTCCTCCAAGAGGGCTCCCGGCCCGGGCTTTCTGTGCCAGCTGCCACACACCCACGCCCAGGCTGCCACCCGCTTTCCCTCAGAACACTTCTTACCTGGTCTCTGCGCCCCGTGCCAATCTACTTTGCTCAGAGCACAGCCAGAATGTCGTATTTCCTTGGATCTTTGGGGATGATGCCCTCGCCTCAACTCCTCTAGGGCTTCCCAGCGCCCTTCTGTGCCGCTCCAATAAGGTACAAATTGCTCCGTGGGGTTTGTGGGTCCCCCTCACTCTCCTCTGCAGTCTCATCCCACTTTGTTTCCTCTGCTTCCTTCAGTTCCCCTTGCCTCCAGGCCTTTGTAGAAACGGGGGTCTCTGCTTGTGCCCTCGGCCTGCCTCCCCTCCACCACGTCCTTTGTCCACTCCTCTGTCTGGTTTCTGTGAATGGTGCTTCTCTCGGTGAGTCGCCTGGGACGCCCGGGACTGGGTCAGATCCGTGGTTGGATGCATCTGTGGTTTATCTTCCTTTCATCACACTTGCAATCAGGGTGACCAGCAAACCATCCTGGTTTGCCAGGATACAGGACTTCAGCGCTGAAACTGGGTAAGTCCTGGTCGAACTAGACAAGTTAGTCCCTCTGCTCATGACGGATTGTTCAACGCCTGCTCATAGAGTTAAGCACCACAAGGGCGAGGGTGGCTGTGCTCTGTTCACATGTATGTTCCAGGGCCCGCTCAGTGCTTGGCATATAGTGGATGCCTAGTAAATATCGGTTGAACGAATGGTTGGAGAGATGGATGGATGGATATTAAAGGATCCTTCTCACTCTTTGGTCTGGAATTCAATGAAAGTAAAACTAAAGAAAGGAGTGATAATGAACATAATCTTTTCAAATGTCCTGGGGCAACTGGAGGGTGAATTCTGTTTGTGGGAAGGACGGAAGTGAGAGCAAAGGGTTGTTTCTGAGCAGGGGGCCTAGCTCCAGATGGGAGGAGACGAGGCCAATAACTGGCTTCAGTGAAACGAGGCCCACATGACACTATACTGAGCACTCTCCGTGCATTCGTTCCTGGCAGTCACCTGGCGCTGTTTGTCATGAGTGAGGGACTGGAGGTTAGGTAGCAAGTGCACTGTCCCACCACTTGCTGGGGTTAGAGACAGCGCAGCCCCATCTCTGGAGGCTGCTCTGATTAATATGCCTCTTCGAGCCTCTTAGATCCCCCGTGCATCTCAGTCTCTGGGTGCCAATGCGGAAAGAGGAAATCTCCAGAAAGAAGGGACACACACAGAAAGGAAGAGGGTCCAAAGCTGGAGAAGGAAGCAAAGACCTCAGAAGTTATCTGGAGCTCCAGAGGAGAGTCTGACGAACAGAGAACCCACAAGAAAAACAGAATCTGAGTGTTAGGAAGTCAAGGCTACATGACCATTCCCTAGGATTCCAACTTGGAAATTGTCTTTCTCCATAGAGGAGGAGAATTGAGGTATTGATTGCGTTTATTTCCTCATGACACAAAAGGTAAATTAATCCTTTGAGAGCAGAAAACATGTTTTTATTACATTCTGAGTAATTTCCTTTGAAAAAGCAAAACATTTTTTAGAGCCACTGGCAGTAAAACTAGATTTCCCCTCCACATCTTAGATGAGAATGTGTGTCATTATTCATGCATAATCTGATTCCAAATGATTCCTTGTTTACAGTTTGTTTTTTGTATTTCCTTATGTAAGCAAGAATTAATACACTCAGACACGAAAGAAATAAGTTAAATTATTTTTACTGCTTCTCTTTAGGACGTACAATATGTCTTCTTTAACTCTCGATGACATGCAAAGCAGTCAGAGAAAAACACAAATAAATGCCTACGGAAACAAAGACAAATGCCCAAGGAGAGAGTGTGTGCTTTGGGAGCCTGCCTTGCTTTCCTTCTTTCCTGGCATCTGCTGGGTACCAGGGACCTGAACTACCGTTTCCCGCACCCTCTGGATGCCTGCTCACCCTGGCTGGTGGTCTCAGAGAGCCTCCTAGCCGAGCCGAAGGCAGGATGAACACCCAGAAGACATTCCGCACTTCTGGGTGTTCCTGGTGGGGAAAGACCCGACCTATTCTCATTTCCAACCTAGAGAGACGCCGGTAAACTTTGTTGTGTGCAAATGATCTGAAGCTTGTATTTGTGTGGGAATTTGTCAACCGGTGTATCAGAGAATCTCAAAGCTTACCTGGGACTTAAAAGAGCCTTAGTTATTCTCACATCCTGGCTATTGTGAATAATGCTACAATGAGCATTGGCGTGCTGATATCTTTTTGAGATCCTGACTGCAATTCTTTTGGATAAATGCCCAGAATTAGAATCACTGAATCATATGGTAGTTCCATTTTTTTAATTTTTTGAGGAACCTCCACACTGTTTTTAACAGTGGCTATACCACTTTGCACTCCCACCAACAGGCAACAAGGGTTCTGATTTCTCCAAATCCTCGCCAACACTTGCTGTCTTTTGTTTTTTGGATAGTAGCCATCGTGACAGGTGTGAGGTGATATCCCATTGCGATCTTGATCTGTACTTCCCTGGTAATTAGTGATGTTGAACATCCTTTCACATACCTGTCGGCCATGTGTATGCATTCTTCAGAGAAAGGTCTGTTCAAGTCGTTAGACCATTTTTTAATCTGTTATTAGTTTTTTGCTATGGAGTTGTAGGAGCTCCTTATATATTTTGAAAATTGACTTCTTATCAGATATATGTTTTACAAATATTTTCACTCTGCCGGTTGTTTCTTTTACTGTGCAGAAACTTTTTAGTTTGGTCTGGTCCCACCTGTCTGTTTGTGCTTTTGTTGCCTGTGCTTCTGGTGTCCCATCTATAAATTCATCTCCGTAACCAATGTCATAAGCTTTCCCCCATGTTTTCTCCTGGGAGTTTTACAGTTTCAGGTCTTACACATAAATTTCCATCAAGGGATGAATGGATAAAGAAAATGTGGGGTGTATACACATATACACACGCACACATACACACAGAATGGGATATTATTCAGCCTTAAAAAGAAAAGAATCCTGCCATATGTGACAACATGGGTAAATTTTGAGTAATTATGCTAAGTGACGAAGGACAAATACTGCATGATTCTTCCTATATAGGTGTCCAAAACAGTCGCACTCACAGAATCACAGAGCGGAACGATGGTTACCAGGGGCCGGGGAGGGTGGGAAGTGGGAAATTGCCGATCGAGGAGCCTACAGTTCCCACCGTGTAAGATGAACGAGCACTAGAGTTGTGCGTGCGACATTGTACCTGCAGTCAGCAAAACTGTATCGCACACTTGAAAACGTGCTGAGAGGACAGATCTCTTGTTAAATGTTTTTACCAAAGCAAAATAAAATTTAAAAAAAGCCTTGATCCACACAAAAGATGTCTTAGGGCCTGAATTAAAGTGAGACAAACAGGGGACTTCTGCCTACGTGTGAGGAGGTGCCCATTCTCAGGGGCCACCCGGTATTCGCGTGACCCCGAGACTGGTGGCTTCTTAAATTTTGCACCCCAGACACCTCTTCTGCCTCACTTTAGTTTCAGCTCAAAGATGCCTCTTTGTATGTGACTTCAAATTCATTTTCACACTTCCTTTCCTGGAACTTTTCTCCTGATGATCTGAGTAACTTGCATTTCAGTGAACAACTCTGTCTATGCGACATCTATTTAAAAATGTGCTTCTACCCCTTTAATTCTTATGTCACACATTGCTCTTTTGTAGCCTTCATTATACGAAAAACACGGAAGCCTTTTTCCCCCATTTAGTGCAGAGATGAAATAGAGAGCATATTTTTGATAGGGATTATCAGCTGTGGCAGTAACAGGGCTGTAAAGTTTGACCTTATGAATCCAGAATACGACGGCCGCTGGGGACTGGAGGCCTCCGTATCCCTGGGTCTGTCTTGTCATTCCTGCACCCCCCTGAACACTCTTTGAAGAGAAAAACTGGCTTTATTTTCTCTCCAACTCAAATAAAGTTTATTCCTTGTCATCTGTTGTAGGTCTTAGGCTCGGAGGACAGTGGGATCTTGCACAGCTAGACACCATAGTGAAACTGACACGAAACCTGATAGCAATTCACCCAATCCTTGCTGGGTGTCAGCGGGCTCCAAGCCATCACTCTACCCTTATTCCTGCACCAACCTTGGAGCCAGGTGAGGGGGCCCTGCTTTGGGCTCTGCACACGTGTGTGTACATATATGCTTCATGGGCTCTGCCCTGGCTCGTTGCTGACTGTGCCTCTCCCCACAATGCGGAGACTCTTGGGCTAAAGTCATATGTTCACCTGGAACTCACGTCTCCTCTTCCAAACCACATTGGGGTTCCCAGGACTTTGGAATTTTCTGTCTGTGGCTGTACATGCCTTTTTCCTGGGTTTGTCCTCTCAAAGGAGAGTGGTGCTATATGCGAGTGCCCCCAGGTCCAAGAGGTGGTTGTTGACTGGGTTGGGGTGGATCTTGGGGTGGGGGATCTCTGGAGCAAGGATAGGTAGATGGCACACCTGAGGGCCCTGCATGCACTCTTTCTTCAGCCCTGCAAAGGCTAGGAATGCACCCACTCACCACAACCCTGCAAGATTTACTTATTGTTATCTCCATTTTATAAAAAAAGAAACTGAGACCTAGAAAAGTCAAGTAACATCTCCAAATGCACACATCACCTGGGTAGTGGGGCCCATATTTTCACTCAGGCATTCTGGCTTCGGAGCCCCATGCTGTATCAAGCTATGATCCCCTCCTGAGATTACCACTACCTGGTGATGCAAGAGCACAGAGAGATGGGAAGACCATGACAGCTACCCCAGAGGCAGCAGCAGCAATTCTCATAGCTTCCAGGGACCAGGCTTTGAGCTGGGTGTTCTGACCCAGCATGTTAGCCAGGGTCCTCAGAGAAACAGAGCCAATAGGATATATATGATTTATTATAAGATATTGGCTGATGTGATTATGAAGGCTGAGGAATCCCACAATTTTTCATCTGCATTCTAAGGACCCAGGAAAGCCAGTGGTGTAGCTGGAAGGCCTGAGAGCCAGAGGGCTGATGGTATAGATGGTACAGATTCCAGTCTGGGTGTGAAGGTCTAAGAACCAGGAGTCCTGAGGATAGGAGATCAATGTTCCAGCACAAGCAGTCAGGCTGAGTTATTTCCTTCCTTGCTTTTGTGTTCTATTAGAGATATTAATGGATTGGAGGAGGCCCACCCACTTTGGGGAGGGCCATTTGCTTTACTCAGTCCACCAATTCAAATGCTAACAACTTCTTCCTGAATCACCATCATACTCACAACCAGAAATCATGCTTAACCAGCTATCTTGGCATCCTCTAGCCCAGTCAAGATGACACATAAAATTAACCATCACAACCGGTTGGATCAACCTCAGCCTTGAGGACAATCACAGTCCTGGAGATGCCCTTATGGGTCAGGTGTTACTCACTTAGCCACTTGATTGTGGGTTGATCCTGGGACCAAGGGGGACGGATCAGTGGCTGACAAGACAAGAGGGCCCTAGGGACATACTGACATCTCCAAATCTGGGACCTTGAGTCAATATTAAACAACGAGAACATTCTCCTTAGACCTGTGCTACCCAATATGGCACCCACTAGACTCATATGGATATTTAAGTTTAAATCAACTAGAATTAAATAAAATTAAAATTCAACTTTCCAGTCATGCTAGCCACATTTCATGTGCTCAACAGCTACTTGTGGCTGGCAGCTACCACATAGGACAGCACAGGACATTTCCATTATTGCAAAATGTTCTATTGGGCAGCACTGTCCCAGGCAGTCCTTGAATGACCATTGCTACTATTATTAATATGAAAGGACACATTTCCAACCTTTTTGCCTTATTTCCAAGTGTCAGATAATTTTGGGGGTTAGGGAAATATTGTATTAAGCAAATTAAATTGGGCTCTTGATTTTTAAGGTCTTTAATATGCAAATTACATTTTGACTATGCAAGAGGGAGCTAGAGAAGACAATGTTTTCCAGTTTATTTGGACTATATTATCTTTTTCCCCCCCAGATATCTTGGGTCTGATGTTCCATCTATGAGATGTTCCAACCAATCAGAAAATGCTTCTTTAGAGGATGAATATGAAACCAAACTTGTTGGGACACTTGTTCTTGGGAAAGCCAGTGACCAGGTAAAAAGTCAGATTACCTAGAGACCTGTACGCTGGAGAAACCAGGCAGGTGCTCTGATGAACTCCCATATTACTGGCAGTCACTTCTGCCAAAGCACCAGACACAAGGGAAGCTGCCAGACAGACCACCCATTTATTAAATACCTCCGTGTGACATCCGTTGATGCTCAGAGGAATTGCCCAGCCACCATGTTGCCCAAATTTCTGACTTAAAGAACCCAGGAGATATAATAAAATGGTGTTGCTTTACGTCATTAAATTTTGAATAGTTTCTTATGTAGCAATAGTAACCAGAACAGGGTTTTTCTCCCCTAAGAAATTAACAGAGTTAACAAATCAGTCATTTATTCCTAGCTTAGTGTTTCTTTTGAGTGCTCAAAAAAAGAATAAAACAAAACAAAAGATGTCAGACAATGATTGTTATGAAGAGGGGGCTGGATGAAGGTGTTGAAGAGCAAAGCAATCTAGAAGCCAAATCCTGGCTGCATTAGTTATTCACTGGTGCATATTAAAAGACCCCAAAATTAATTGGCTTAAGGGAAATGAATAATCTTATAGTTTCTGCAGGTCAAGAATCTGGGTGAGCTTAGCTGGTCTTCTGGCTAAAGCTGCAATCAAGGCATCTGCTGAGGCTATAGTCATCTCAAGCTTCACCTGGGGAAGCATCCACTTCTAAGCTCATTCATGTGGTTGTTGGCAGGATTCAGATCCTTGTGGGTGGCTGGACTGAGACCTCAGTTCCCCCATAGCTGTTGGCTGGAGGCCGCTTGATTTCTAGCCATGTGAGCTTCTCTACAGGACAGCTCACAGCATGACAACTGGCTTCAACCAGCAACTGAGAGGCCGAGAGAAGGTGAATAAGACAGAAATCACAATCTTTTGAAACCCAGCTTCAGAAATGACACCTCATCACTTTTGCAGTGTTCTCTTCACTATGAGCTAGTCACCAGGTCCAGCTCACACTCAAGGGAGGGGATTACACAAAGGCATGAATAGGAAGGAAGTGGGGCTCATTGAACCTGCCTACCACAGTGACCTTCCAAGTGGCTAACATGCGTCAGGCTGTAGTCTACCTGATGGCCAGCAAGCTTCTTGCATTGACATGGCAGAGGGCAGTGACAACATTATATTAAACAGGATGTGGCCATTATAGATAGAATACAATTCATAATATCTGCCTTTCTGACATATCTGCCTTCAGCCCCATTTCTGTTTGTGGCTCATTTTTAACAAGTTCACGCAGCATTGTTCTCTTAGATAAGGACATCTCAAGCTAGAC
The DNA here is from genome assembly GCA_963575035.1 of Avahi laniger. Taxonomy (NCBI): domain Eukaryota; kingdom Metazoa; phylum Chordata; class Mammalia; order Primates; family Indriidae; genus Avahi; species Avahi laniger. The sequence goes on from CAUYSK010022948.1 coordinate 12,520, forward strand.
TTTCCACATGGCTTCTAGTACCTCTGCCTTCTTGGACAACCTCCTATGTTCTTGGGATCCTATGTTCAGGGGATCTTCCCCTTTACTGTGTTCACCACTGACGTGTCTCAGGAACATAAAGTTAAATTTATCTTATCTTAGCAGCTGTTCTATCACCCCTCCCAGATCGTTGGAAGCAGGGTAAGATAATCCTTCCAGAAAGAGAAGATTCAGAATGTTCACTGGGGTGATATCAATAACTCCACCCATCATAGCTATAAAGTAAGGTTATAAGATTCCAAGGTATCATGGGGATGGCTTCTTAGATTCTATCATGAATGTGATAAGGTGAAAAATTAATCATATAGTCAAAATTAGCCCCGGAAAAATTCCCTTAACTTCCATACAAAGTACAGGACACATTGTTTGGTGTATACCGTGTAGGCTCTCAAGAAATCCGTCACATGGACTTTTCTTTGTCCTGCATTGAAAAAAAAAATCATCATTTCTGCAACTGAGCCCCAGATAAAGCAGTTGACTTGGTTTATTGCCCTTGTTCTATCAAATATTTTCATTTAGTTATTTATTGCCCAAAATGTTTACTAGAGCTCATACAAGTTAAAAGAATATATGTGGTTTTATTTTTTTGTTTGTTTGTTTTATCAGTAAAACAAAAAAAAGAAAGAGAACAGTCTCAGAATATCTAGTAAAAGTGTAGCTCAGGGGTTGGTTAACTTATTCTGTAAAAAAACAATAAATAATTTAGGCTTTGCAGGCCATACTTCCTCTGTAGCATTACTCCAACTCTGCCTTGGATCATGAAAGAAGACAAACATAGATCAATTTTCATACTGTGTTCTAATAAAACTTAATTTACAAAAACAGACGGTGGGCCAGACTTGGACTATGAGTCATGATTTACAATGCCTGACATAGCTGAGTGATTACTTGTCTAGTCTACCTTGTGTTGAATTTCTACAACCATCCATCCATCCATCCAGCCAACCATCTGTCCACCTATCCATCCATCCATCCATCCATCCATCCATCCATCTATTCATCTATCCATCCACCTATCCATCTATCCATCTATCCACCTATTCATCCATCCATCCATCCATCCATCCATCCATGCATCCATCCATCCATCCATCCATCTATCCATCCATCCATCTATCCATCCATCCATCCATCAATCCATCCATCCATCCATCTATCCATCCATCCACCCATCTATCCATCCATCCATCCAACCATCCATCCATCAATCCATCCATCTATCCATCCATCCATCCATCCATCCATCCATCCATCCATCCACCCATCCATCCACCCACCCACCCATCCACCCATCCATCCATCCATCCATCTATC
>CAUYSK010022949.1:0-12045 GCA_963575035.1 Avahi laniger
AGCTACTTGGGAGGCTGAGACAGTAGGATTGCTTGAGTCCAGGAGTTTGAGGTTGCTGTGAGCTAGGCTGACGCCACGGCACTCGCTCCAGGCAAGAGAGTGAGACTCTGTCTCAAAAAAAAAAAAAAAAAAAAAAAAAAATATTGCTGAAATGTAAGGGGACAGGGAAAATTATATTCAACAGGACTCTCTTTAAGAACAAAGCAGCATGTGATTGCAAGGAATACTTCAGTGAGCTACTTGGGGTGGATCAAGTCACAAAAGATGGCTGTTCCCTTGTCTTCCAAGGAGGCTGAGCATTGAACTGGAAAGCTTTTGCTCTTCTGAGTAGAGTTTGTAGGTTCAGGTTGGAGTTGGGGTGCTCAAGATCACAGAGACAACACTGGGCCCTCTTCACCCTTCCCATACACTGCCCTCAGACTGCCAGACCAAAACACTCCATGTCCAGCCCTGCCTTCAGCCAATTCCACCAGGTCATTAAGGCCCAACTTCCAGGCCACCTCCTCCAGGAAGCCTTCCCTGATGTCTGGATAAAAATGTCCAAGTCTTCCTCCTCACACTCCTTTCTGGCTCTTATGCCAGGTTGTGGGTGCCTCAGCCCTGCCCTCTAGCAGCTGCTGGGATAAGAACGAGTCCTGAGGCTTCACACCAAGGGGATTAAGGCAGCAATGTGACTTCAAAAAAGTCTCAGCTCAACCTGCCCAGTCCATGGTGTCCCCAGACAAAGTCAGGGTCATAATCTGAGTCCTAGATCCAGTTGGGTGCCCATTTAGGGAGCTGCAGGGGTTAGCGTGGAGCCCTCAAGGTCTATGATCTTGTTATATAGCATGGTGGCAGGAAGCATGACAATCCTCCCACCATTGCCTTGGCCATCCCAATAGGCTAGGAGGGGACTTGGCCTTCCCAAAGGTCTCCTCCTCTCCAGGGCACTCAAGAAGCTGGGCAGGGATAGGCTGTTCTTTAATAACAGGTCAGGCCTTTGTCTTCACTGTGTCATGACACCTAGCGGTACCTTCTGCACCCAGGACCTAGGAGAAGGGAGAGGGAAGAGATTGTACCCACCCCGAAAATCTCTGGGGCCCATCCTAGAAAGTCACATGAAGGCAGGATGTGACGATCTCCTGTGGGCAGTGTGGGCAGCCCAGAGCAGAGGGTGGTAGAGCCGACCATGACCCTGATGCAATAGAATCCTTGGTAACAAGAGACAGGGGTGACAAGGAAAAGGCAGCCCCAACAGGGAGCCCAGCTGGATGGGTTAGCACACAGGTTCTCGCTGACACCTATCAGCAGTGGGACTATGGGCAAATGGTAAACCCTCCATGCCTCAGTTTCCCCATGGGCACAAGGCAGATGACAACGATAGCACCTATGCACATAGTTGTTAGGACTGACTCTGTTAGTCCCCGGAACAGCATGTGACATGTGGTAAGCACCCTGGAAGGCAGCCTCGTGCAAAGACACCAGCCCTGGAGCCTCAGGGCGGGTTTGGACCCCAGGCCTTCCTCTTTCTGGCTGAGTCTAGCCATTTCTTGCACCAAGATATTTATCTCCCCAGCTCAGTTTCCTTAGCTAGAAAACGAGGATGATAAGGCGCCTGCAGAGTAATTGTTAGGTGTAAATCAGTTAATGCATGTAAAGTGCTTGGACCTGCTCCTGCTGCGTAATAAGCACTCCAGCCCGTTAACTATTATCATATTATCAGTGACACAGGGAAATGGAGATGCGGGATGATATGAAGTGAAACAAACATCGGAATACAAAACGGCCAGGGCTCTGTTTCCCAGGCCGCGGGAGCCAATTTCAGAAACCTCTGGGGCCGAGCCAAGGCTGGGCAGGGGGCAGGGTGTGCAAAGCCACCCACAGAGGCCTCTGTCCTAGGAAAAGGCACACAGCCTGGGTGCTGTCCCGACTGGGGGTGAGTTCCCTACCAAGCCGCCAATCCACCCCTCCCCAGGCCTTCGGGAAGGCTGCCCTCTGAAAATCCCCTGCTCCGTGTTCCCCAGGAGTGTCGAGGGCTAGAAACGAGGCTCCCGGTTTTCCGCCCCAGTGTCTCAGAGTCCCAGGGAGGATCAGATGAGCCCCCAGCCCAGTTAATGCTAACGTTCCGGGTGTGGACTTTGATAAGGATCAGAAGTCAGGTGAGGGTGATGTGGTTCGAGTCTCGTATTTATTGGTTCTTTCTTTTCTTGGTTTCCAAACACCCCTTTCAGATCTCTTATTTTTTCTGTCCCCAGCTGGATATGCAATCTTGAAGGAATCCTACGCTTCTTGAATGAAGATTTGACATTTAGCAGAGGTTTTTATGAGCACACGTATTATCATCCTTCAAAGCAACCACATGAAATGGGTCGATGGCTTGTTCTCTTTCAGCAGACAGATGGGTTGAGTCACCCACAAGATGCTGATATGGCTTAAATGTGTGGGGACATATATATATACACACACACACGTACATATCAGTCAAACTATTCTTATCCCTAATAGAAAGGAAAAAGAGATATTATTAGAATAAGAGCTAAATTTTTTGGAACACTTACCATGTGCCAGAGACTCCCAATTATTTTATAAATATATTTCATATGATTCTCAAGGCAATTGTGGGAGATAGATAATATCATTTATTTTTAACAAATGAGGAGACAGAACCTCAGAAAGGATAAGTGACAGGTCCAAGGCCATCCAACAAGCGGTGACAGAGCTGAGTGTTTGGGCTCTGAGGACTGTGCGTTATCGATGGCATCATCCTGCCTTACTATGACATGAGATCCACAGAAAGCCTCTAAGCTTCGTTCTAGCAATCATGACTGTCCAGACTGTGGGCTTCGGGAACAGTGGGGAGTCCTCAGTGACAAGGGTCACCCTCTAATCACGTCCCATAATATTTCCCCCAGGGACAGAGCATGGGCTTTGAGGCAGGCAGATATGGATCCCAGTTCCAGCTCTGCTACTTACTGGCCACTTACTGGCCGCCCTCAGCAATCCACTCCACGGTTTGTATCTCGGTTCAAACCCCCAAGCTCTGTCTATTTCTCATGTAGCCGACCGACCATCACCTGCTCTTCTCAGAGGACGTGTGAGAGCCAGAGCTGGGGAAGCCTCCGCAGGTCCTCTTGTTAGCTCCCAGAAGCTTTCTGTGGCCTCTGGCCAAGTATCTGGATAGCCACATGGGCCTTGCGTCCCATCTGCTAGGTGACCCCAAGATGTAAATCATGGGGTGGGATTACCGAGGGCAGCCAAGGCCTACTAGGCCAGAACGCTTTCATTTAAACAAACCAATGCCCAGGGCCAGTGCCCCTGTGAACAGATGCCTGCTGAATAATCTGCTATGAGCCCTCCCTTCCTGCCGAGTCCTCAGCTCTGGAGGGGACACCCCACACCCCCAGGAGAGTGACGTCCAAGGGCTGGCACTTCGGACCCATCCAAGGGCACACAGCGAGGCTGGCAGGGCAGAGGGAGGACAGAATGCTCTTCACAACCTGAGGCCCCCTGACCCCATGTTCTATATGAGGAGCATTTGCCTTGCCCTGTGAAAAGTCCCCAAGTGATATGCTAACAATTGTTTCCAGCTGGACCCATGCAGCTAACTCTGGCATGTTTCCAGCGCTTCATTCCCGTGATCCATCCCTGGCCTCTTCCAGATCAGAAAGTGACCTCCAGGGCCTCCAGGGGATGCAGTTGCCCTCTCTGCTCCCGTCTGAGGCTGCTCCTTCCTGGTGGAGGAGTCAGCCTGCCAGGCCATTGTCAGCCCCTGAGCCCTCCCACCTCTGCTGGCTTTCCTGTCCCGGCTGAGAGCCTCCCTGGGGGCTCGTTTAAACTGGAGACAATCGCCCCAGATACAGAACCACTGGCTTCCTCCCTGTGTGGCTAAAATTATCAGAAACTGAACAGGGCATCGCTGACCGCAGCCCTCCCCTCCCTGTCTCCTGCCCTGGTCCATTTGAACGTCCCTCGGGGAGCCTGTGACAACCCCCTACGCAGAGCCTGTCACGGAACCGGAGCTGAAGGAAGCAGCCCCAGCCTCGCAGAGGCTGCAGCACACCCAGGACAAGGCCAGGCTGAGGGCTCTCCGAGCTCACGTGCCAGCCCAGGACGAGGCAGGCTCCTTCCAGAGAGCGACACTGCCTGCTTTTTCTGGCTTCACGTCACAGACACGTAGAGCTTGGAGGCCTGGGCCACTCAGGGGTGGAACCTGGACCACCTAAATTCTTCCTTAGGACTGCCACTGCCATCGCCTCGGCCACACCCCAGGGGACCCCTCCCAGAGACACACAGCAGGTGTCCTCCGCCTCAGCCCCTCCCCCACTGCTGGCCCCACAGCGCCTCCACACCTGCTTCTTCCTCCCGCTTCACGTTTCTCAAACTCATTCTTTCTCGCTGTTGGATGTATCCCGGCTCCCGTTTTACTCCACTGCATCCAGAATGCTTTGAGGAAGGAATGTCGTAGCCCCTTTTTATTCACCCTCTCTTCCCAGAGAGCTGTGCTCAGGAGTAGGTGCCTACAGGAAACACGTGATGATTGAGAGCCTGGAAGTGCCCCCTCATCTGCTTGTCCCTGCAGCAGACATTCAAGGACAGCACCTACACAGACGCCACGCAGGAGCAGCGACCGTGTCTTGCAGGGCATGAAGCCCCTCACCCACATCATCCCACGGAGGGCAGGGATCATGTCCAGTTTGCAAAAGGGTTGGCCCAAGGCCCGGGTTAGGGCAGTGGCTGGCTGCACTTATGTGGTCCCAGGACCCACCCCCAGCCCCCTTATCTCCAGTTGAGGCTCTTTGCACCTGCTCTCCTGGCCCCGGCCACCCCGGCTGGCCCGGCTCACCAGAAGTTAGGCTTGGGATGGGAGTGGCGGCCGGGGAAAGACACACGAGCCAAAAGCAGCAGTCCCCTGACGTGGGAGCCCTGCCTTCCCCTTCTGCCTGCGCAGTCGTTTCTGGTCTCTGTTCCCTCTCAGACAACAGCAGAAACAGCATAGGTTTTCGTGTCAGGCAGTCCCAGGTTGGAATCTCAGCTTTCCAGGAACAGTCACAGTTTGCACCTGTTGTTCTTGTATAATAATACATCAAAGCTCCTTGTCGCTCTCAAAGGTACCCCAGTTAGGATCATACATTATGTGTTCCCCTTGTGAAGGCAGTGGCCAGCGGGTGGGTGACCTAGCTAGCGAGCCTGTAAGGAGTCATCCAGTTCTGTGGTTATAGAGGAGAGCAGAAAATGAGGTGCTTCCCCAACCACAGTGCTTTAGGGGCTTTGGCTGCTTCTGCAGGGGGATCCTGCAGCCCCAGAAGGAAGCCCTGGCCATGTCTTAAGTTGCTTTGCTAAACTTTCCTGAACCAGGCCAGCATCTGGAGGCAGAAAGCACCTGGGGATGGGGACACTACGTCACACACTCCGGGGGATGCCAGTCACATCATGATCTATGTCAATGGTGCCCCCTGGAATTGTGCAGTATCCAACCTGCCCAGCTGTACAGGGCGGCCTGCCTAAAGTGCCCACTGCAAAGCAGTAGTTGGTGAGCTGGGGCTAGACCGTATCAGAGAGCAAGAATAAACAAGGGAGCAAAAAAGCTGCCGACACAGGAGGAGCGAGAACCTTTAAGGAGAGGAATCGGTCACCGTCTGGGGAGGAGCTCCTTTAAATCAGTTCAACTCAATTCATGTCAACAAATATTGCTAGAGCATTTACTGTGTGCTGGGCCATTACCGCGGGGGTCGGGCACTGTCTTTGAGGAGCTCATGGGCCAGGAGGAAAGTGGGCAGGCCCCCTGCCCCTCCCCAGGACAGAAGGGGACCAAGGTAGGTGGAGGTGCAGGTGGAATGGAGCTGAGGAGGAGTGTTTGGGAGGATCTGCCAGCTCAGCTCCTCCAGGTCCCACAGAACGGAACTGGGGCACACACAGCCGGGCCCCTGAGTGATGGGGGGCAGGAAAGACACAGATACGCAGGGCAGTCATCTCACCCACAAAGCCAGGCCTTGCAAGAGCTGGGTCTGCAGCCCGGATGCCCAGCGTGCAGGAATCTGGCAGCTGCCTGGGGCCAGGTCATGAACAGTCTTGAGTTCCAGGCAGAGGAGCTCGGACTTGATTCCGGAGGCAGTGAGGCGCCATGGGCTGTTTCTGAGCAAAGGAGTGGCTCACTCGGATTCCTGACTAGCCCAGGAGGACAGGGGCCCTATTCGGTTATCCCCACACCCTCCCCACAGATGGCGCTCGCCTCTAGCCATGCTCTCGCCTCTGTCGATGAGATGGGGGCTCCAACCAGAAGCGACCCCAAGGCCTGCATGGCACAAGTCACGGCAGAGTGGCTGCCAGGAGGAGAGACCTTCTGGGGGAGGCTGACGGGGACCCTCCTCCGCCCCAGTCTGCAGGATTTCTCTGTCCTTGCAGAGAGTGGCTTCCCAAGGGAGGCAGCTCGAGGCCTCTTGGACATGCTACCCAGGGCCAGCATGCAGCACGGACTAGCCTGGGAGGACCTGAGCGTCCTTATGAGCCTTTCCACTGCCGTTTGCTCCAGCAACTAGGTTTTGCTCTACTTTATGGCAATAAAATGCACCTGAATATACCACGTGGCGTGTTAGTGGCCCCAGCTGTAACAAACAACCACAAATCAAGTGGCCTAAAACCGCAGAAATTTGTTCTCTCGTAGTGTGCTGGCAGCCAGAAGGCCAAAATCAAGGTGTCCGGGGGAGCTCCCTCGCTCTGGAGGTTCCAGGGAAGGATCCTTCCTGGCCTCTTCCAGTCTCTCTGTGCTCCGGGAGCCATCCGCACACGACTTTCTCTCTGTCTCTTCTTGTCTGTCTCTCGTGAGGATGCTTGCCTTTGATTCCATATCTTTGCTATTGTGAATTGTGCTGTGATAAACATACAAGTGCATACAGTACACACTCGGTGAATGGTATTGATGACAATGGCGACGATGAAGACGATGATGAAGAATTGACTCAGAGATCTGAAGGGATTCGCCCAAGGTCACACAGCCACTGAGGTGGCAGAGCCAGAACCGGAGCTCAGATCTAGCTCACGCCAAAGGCCATCCCCTTCCAATAAGCCGGGTCCTGCCGCCACCTCTACAGTAGTTCCCGCCTTGCTACGATGGCTGGTTCCTCAACAGCACCTCATGCTGCTCTGGTCTGTCCCAGCACTGTGGGTCTTTGCCGGGAAAGTGAACAGCATCCTCAGATGGAGTGAACAGCTGACATTTTGCCCCCAGAAGGTGATGTTAGGATCAGAACTTGGCCTTGAGTTATTCCACAGGCAACAGGGGAAATCAGGCTTTGGCCTCACCTTGGATAGGAAGCAGCTGTCACAGTGTCACTGTCAGGGGGTCACTATGAGGGGGTCACCATGTGGCGGACATAGGGTGGGCTCTTTCCCAGCGCTGCTCCATCACACCTTGCTTCGTCCTGTGGAGAGGAACACTGTCCCTTCGGGGGTTTAACTTAAGGAAACAGGCTTTCCCTGCAATGGGGGCAGCAGCCTCGTCTAGGAGGATAGGATGCCACAGACCCAGAGGGAAAGAACTGGTGCCAGCAGGATAAGGGCAGGATTAATTCCTCCATCTCTGAATCCTTCTGAAACCTGATCCACCCCTCCCCCAAAAAAGACACTACTGACTTTGATCTTGAAAGGCGCTGCCACTCCGATTTCCTGTGCTGTCTGCCCAGCTTAAACGGGAGCGCATCCTTGTTAGTGCGGTTGTGACTTAGGCGGCGCTGGGCTTGTTCTGGACCTTCGGGGAGAGAAGACACAGGCCCGGGCTTTTGTCTCAGAGGGATAGTGACCTGGCGGAGCCCGTTGCTGCTTAGCTGTGGGGAGCCATCTGGTCCTGGCTCCCCCAGGACAGGCCTTGACTGGGTCCCACCTGGGTCCTCAGAAGGCTCACCGCAGAATAAATTTATCATCTTAAAAGGAAACCGGTAGAAGGGGCAGGGAGTGGGAAGAACAGGAATGTCTCCTTTCTAGTGAAACACGGAACAGTTCTGGCAGCAAGACAAAGGGAAGAAAGTGGACATTTGGCAGGAGGGGGACGAGGAGGGGAGCAGAGGGGCTCTGGCCAAGGTGACGCCCAGGTGCACAGCCCTCCGCCCACGGGGGCTGCAGAGCTGTGTCCTCTTGTCCGAGGGAGTCTCAGAGACACGGGTTCAGGTTGAGGATGAGGGAGCCTGTCGTATCCAGTCGGTCAGCAAACCGTCCCCAGATGCCCTGTCTGCGGCCAGCACTGTGCTACCCCAGGAGACAGGAAGTGGCACCAGCCCCAGCCTCTGGACTGACAGATGGTGGCAGTCACATGGGCGAAGGGTGAGTACAGGTGAATAGCTCTGAAAATGGAAGACTTTCTTCTGGGTGCCGGCAGCCCCCCAGGAAAGGCTCCCAGAGTCTTGGAGCACACAAAGGTGAGGCTAAGAGGAGATGGGAGACACTGACTCTGATCTGCGCCACCCTGATCCGCAAACATTCCCCCCAGCGTCAGAACCACGCTTCTCCGTCCACTCTCCTCCCCTTTGCTCTCTATCCTGGCCAAGTCCACACTGGACCCAACTAAGTGGCTCAAGAATGGGGACAGCTCCTTCTCCCTGGACCCCAGCTGAGGCCCTCTTTGCCATGATGCTGTATGTGGCTACAGCAGTCAGCAAACGGGGTTCAGGCAGGGCCCCTTCTCTGTGGCATCTGCTTAGATGGCCCATCATGCCAGGCTCGGCCAGTGGCACAGGCCAGGACAGGGACTCGCCCCCCCAGTGGGGACTGGTAACACATCTGTCTCAGTCTGTCTGTGCTGCTATAACAAAATACCTTAGACTAGATAATTTATAAATAACAGAAATTTATTTCTTACGGTTCTGGAGGCTTAGAAGTCCAAGATGAAGGCACCCCCATGGGTGTCTGGTGAAGTCTGCTCTCTGCTTTCAAGGTGGAGCCTTATTGCTATGTCCTCGCATGGTGGGAGGTGGAAGAGCAAGAGAGTGCTCCCTGCACCCTCAAGCCCTTTTGCAAGGGTGCTAACCCCACTCATGAAGGCAGAGCCCGTGTGACTTAATCAGCTCCCAATCCTGCTGCACTGGGGGTTGAGTTTCAACACGAACTTTGGAGGGCACACCATGGTTCGAACCATGGCAACCGTCAGGTCCCTCCCGAGGAAGGCAGAGGGTCCCTGTGGCTTCCTTTCCTCCCAACAGCACCCCCACCCTCCCGCCCCACCCTGCCGCCCCAGCCAAGCCCCTCGCGAGAGCTGTACGACGGCTTCTTCTCTGGTTCTGTGCAGAGCCAAGAGGATGGGTCAGGTCCGCAGCTGGAGGAAAACAAAGGCTGCTTTCATGAAGGACAGTGTTGATTCCATTTTTAAAAAGGACAGAACTCCACTTCTGAAATGAGTCACTGTGGAAAGGATTTGAAATATGACATTTTTCTTTTTATCTCTCCTTCTCCTCTTGGAATTTTAGAGTTGAGTCTGGCAATGGGAGCAGGCAAAGATTTGACAAAGTAAGTCTGTAGAACATTCCCTCCCACCCCCCACCCCCTGCCTTTGTTTATTCATTCCCAAGAAGCCTGAGGTGTCAAGACAGGTGCATGGGATCCGCGTGCCAGAAGACTTGGGTTAAGATCCCAGGCCCCTAGAGGCTTTAGTCCTCCTGAGGGCACCTGCAGTATTTCTGGGGTGTCCAGCCCTTCCTGGGGTCTCCAGCAGGCACCCTGGTTCTGACCCAGCCAGGGGCAGGCAGTGAGCAGAGGGCAGGCGTGTCTGGCCCATGGCACTCGCTCACACCAGCCGGGACATCTGAGCAGCCAGCGCGGTTCCACGGCCCATCCCAGCCAGCTGGGGGAGCGGGGGAGAACAGAGTAGCCGCCTCCTCCACGCTGTGTTTGTGGGGCTGTTTGATGTTTCCTTAAATAAGTATCAGATTGAACATTTTGAAAGATCCCACCTTATGTAAGTGTTATCCTCTAAAATAAAAACTCTACTTCATATTATTCTCAGCTTTCTATGAAATGAGCCCCAGATCCCTTTGTCCAAGAAAGACGGGGGGAAGGTCGGGAAGGCAAAGGCCCAGAGACACTGCGCTTGTCTGTTTTTAGAATCACAGACTCCCCGGGCTGGAAGGACCCCACAGTCACTTCCGACTGTCCTCTGCCTCCAGGCAGGACCTTCCTTAACAACTGAGCAGAAGGGCCTGTCCGCTCTCCAGTGAGTTCAGAGTTAGGTTTCCGGAACCAGGGACTGCGTTGGCCTCTTAGCGCACAAAGACCAGCAGGTCTCTCCAGCTGCCGTGGGTTGAGGGCAGACGGACTCTCCCCTCTCTCCAATTTTGCCTGCACTGGGCTCATGTCCTCCCATCTCACCACGACCTCCTCCTCATTCTTCTGTAAGGACATGCGGGCACTTTCCCCTGCCCTGTCCCCGCCAACCCTCAAACCCACAATGCCAGGCAGACAGCAGGGCCGGTGCTTAATCAATCCTTGCTGGGCTGAATTAGCCCCTGCTCTGACCAGCCTGGCCAGCTGCAAAGCTTCCCCCTGGCACTTGCCGGAGTGCCCGCCTCCTCTGACTGCCCTGTGCCTGGGGGGCTCTTCATGTTGCTTCAAAGCCTTGTAACACCAGCACGTTTCCAAGACCTTTGCCACCAGCAGGGCACAGAAGAAACTTCAAGAGCACCTAAAACCCATTCAATTTCAAGAAGGGGAGGCCTCCATTGGATGCCTCTGCTAGATGTGTGGCTTCTCACCTGTCTTATCTGGCTCCAGGCAGGAATGTGGGGACACCTTCCACATTACCTCTTCCGCCCAACCCAGCCCACATCCACTCCCAGTAGGTGGCCCGGTGCGTCCACATCTAAGACACCTGCCCGTTCTTGTCCTCTCTGACTGTCAGGGGATTTGGGGGAAGGGGTTTAGTCTCTCCCTCCTTGACCTTGCCAGCCGAGGGTGTCCAGTGGTGGGATTCTGGCTGCAGCGCCTTCATGCTGCTGTTGGGACTCACAGCAGGGCCATGTGAGCCCCAAGACGGGGGAGGGACACAAAGAGAATATGTGAGGGAGCCCTCACCCCACAAGGGCTCAGGGCAAGGCCCCCACACCCGCCTTCCCCACCGGAGAGTCATGCAGGGAAACACGTACCCCAAGGGCTCCTCGCAGGACAGGAAGCCAGAGGGATGCGGGGAAAGAGCGGTTGAAGCTTCTGATTTGACTCCCAGTCCCAGCCCCTGCCCTGTCGAGACACCCTGAGTGAGGGTCTCAGCGCTTCCCTGTTTCAGTGTCTCTGTCTGCAGCAGGGAGCACGGGGAAGTTTCCGGGATGGGTCTTGTTGTCCTCTGTCCCCAGGTTGAGGCCACTAGCCCGTCTAGGGGAAGGTCTGCGTATTGGGGTTTTTCCCTCCTAATGGGGAATACACCCCCGACAGGACTCTCTGCACCCTGGAACTTCTCTCCTTGAGCATTTTTGCCAGCACCGTATGACAGATTTAGACCATATTTCCTCACCAGACTGTGTGCTCTGTGAGGCCCAGGTGTGTTCATGACTCTGTTCACAGGACCGAGAAGAGTGTCTCGTGTATACCAGGTGCTCGGTGTATATTTCCTGAATGAGTGGATGGGGCTCCAGTACAACAGCCCCCACCCTTAGGTCAGTGGATAGCTTCCCTGGTCACCCACCGCAAGCTTAGCTATAGAGAAACCAAAACAGCCCAACAAACTCAGTCCTCAAGGGGTTTCCCATGTGCGGGAGGGGGTCAGATGACCACATGGAGAGCTGGAAAACAGGTGTCAGCGAGAACTACAGCAACGACGACACACAGCACTCAGGAAACACGGGGAAGGTGTCACCGAGGAGGCGGACACGGAGAGGACCCAGAGGAAGGGCAGGTGTGTTCAGGCACAGTGGCGGTGCCAGGCTGCATTCCTGTCCTGTGGCTGCCACAGCACATTATCACAAACTTGGTGGCTTAAAACAGTAGAAAGGTCTTGTCTCACAGTTCTGGAGGTCAGGATTTCAAAATCAAGGTGTCATCAAGGTTGGCTCCTTTTCATGCTCACTTTGGCAGCACATACACTAAAATCAGAAC